>JAQGBW010005822.1:0-11420 GCA_034698625.1 Julus scanicus
CCTAGCCATACCGTATAGGGATAAATGCGATCTATGGGTGCCATGATTGATAACTTTTGTTTAGTTGTATTGCATTAAGGGAACTGATATCCCATGATGCAATGCACTAAACGAGATTATACAAACACAGTGTGTCCATTCAAAGATAACCATCTTTGAGAAAGATAATCGAGGTTAGTGATAAACTAGCTTTAAGTTTATAGTGTGTCCAGGGTATTAAACACTACAACTGAAAGTACTTTTTCCAAAAATATAATGTTGATGCTAACATACTCTAAATTTAAACATATAACAGATAGAAACTGTATTCTGAATACCATTTTCCAAGTTGGTCTACTTTTTTTTACAGAATTTAAAGCTACAAAACAACAGTAAAATTGCATGTAGCTACTCGCTACTATTCCTAAATATTCTTGTTTTTCAAAAAATCATAGGTCCACTTTTTTCGAAATTTCTCAATATAGTACAACATTTTCATTTTCAAAAATGGATATTTATTAGTGAAATATTTGTTTGTTTTTTTAAATTTATGCACCGCAGTTTTTAGTATTTTTACTTTATTATGGTAACAAAGAAAGTTACACAAACACAATGTTCTAAACACCACATTAGTATAGCTGTAACAAGAAAAACTTCAGTAAAGTGTAAAACGCTTTCGAATTTCAACCTGGCGAAATAAAAACCAGTTTCTGCTAATTGATACCATTTTTTCGACCAATTTTCTCGACGCCATACCAAGTTAGCATATCGGATTGGGGGTATTTCGGGTATAGGTGTTGAATTTCCCACCGCAAATTGCCTGCCTATATAGGGTTCAGTATGGTGCAACTGAAACCCTGACTAATTAAAGCAGCCTTAGGAGGCTGCCATAATCTGCAGGTATTTCTTTGAAATGCCTAACTCTTATCCTTGATACCTGCGTTTTCCCATCTTTCATCTGTTCCCACCCTTGCACCCCTCCCCCACTCACCTGAAGAGGCATCTTGAGCATCAGCCTTCGCTATACGAGCTTGTCATTAATTCCTGCATGTTTTCGGGGTTAACAGCGCTAAGCGAAACACAGGTGAAAGTATTCGTTGGGCGAAGTCATTCAACTTTACTGAGATAGTGCACTAGAACTTCGAGATTGTTTCAAACGTTTGCGCCCAGGTGACCTCTCTCTGACTTGCACTTTGAAAGCTCGAGTTTCCATTTTTTTTCTTCTTCTATTTTAGTTTTTAATTCAGATATTTAGATTGTGGGAAGAATGTCATTGTAATTCTGATAATCTGAAAGCCTGTTTTTCCATGAAAACATCTTGAGCAATGGCGGTATTGATGACACCTGCAATAGATTTTATGCTAAATGACCGGCTGCAAATGAGGCCAGACTAAAATATGATAACTCATTTAAGATGCAGAAACTGGAATATATACTTACTTACATAGATGAAAAATTGTACACTGTGTTACACATCCATCATAAATAATTTTACTGACACTTAACTAGTCTGATTCAAGACTAGCCTCACGGGCCTTTCACTATTTTGGATTAGTCTTATTCAGGGTCGAAGGGAATTCTGAAAAGAAATTGTATACATATTGAGAACTGTACAAATTTCAGAAGATAAAATTTCATGCCAGGAAATCATTTAGATGAAATATTTGTTTATGAAATTTTCACAGATCTGCTTATTCATATCTCAGAAATTATACAAATTTTGTAATCTGAACAAGCAGATCTGTGACATTTTCTTAAATACATATTTCATGTGAGGATATCATTTAAATGAAATATTTGTTTATGAAATTTTCACAGATCTGCTTCATTTATATCAGAAATTGTACAGATTTTGAAATTTGAGCAAGCACACCTGAGACAATTTCGAAAGCAAATATTTCATACAATAATATCATTTAAATGAAATATTTGTTTATGAAATCATTACATATATCTGCTTGTTCATATGTCAAAATCTGTGCAATTTGAATTATAAGTTTCCGGTGATTTAGATGTCTGCAACTCTGTTGAATCCTTAATTATTACAGAATAAATCAAAATATGAAAGCATCCACCCTTTCTTAGATATATGCTTAGCATTGATACCAATTTGCTTGGATTAAATTTGTGTGATTTATAATCTGGTAGTTTTATTTTCTGTAATTTATTGGACATCTAAAATCGTTTCAGAATTTCAAGTATATTTACTGCTAAAAATGATTCTTTCATGATTCTTGAACGGTTTGTTATATTTCTTGTTTATATTTCATGTGCAGTATGGAATCGATTCTAAGACGCACAATCATTTCAGTATACCAAACCAAAAAAACATTCCAGATTCAAAGAAAATGGTTTTTTTTTAGAATATCTTTCAGAATATTTAAGAAGTACTTAATTATACTCCGTGTTTTAGATGATTATATGATGAGTATTTTTGCAATTAATGTGGTCAGGGAAAACCTGGGAAATTTGGGGATGTTGTAAATTTCATTTCTGGAGGAACCACCATTGACCACCGTTGCAACCTAGTTCTGAAGGGTACTACGAGTTCATATAAAGTTTCAAAAGTAGCAGCACTGGGCTGAACCACAGCGAGGGTGTATTAGGTGGGGTATATATATTCTTATCATTTTAATCAGGATTAGGATAAATCATAAATAGGGTGTAATTAATGACAATGAACTGCTAACAATACGGAGATTTGGTTAGAGCTCCTATCCAGTAAGTCTGTATACATGCAATTTTGCCCACCAAATGACTGGGTAAAAAGGGACGTTGGATTTGATTAATGGAAATGTTGAAACCTTTGCAGCAAATTACATGTTTATGTGTTTCTAAACGAAAATTGGTGCTCAAATTAATGCATTGGTTAGGGTTGTTCTTCGGGAAAAATAAAAGATGAGTGGGCTTAGTCTGCTGGGTTTTTTAGGACACCACACTCAATATTTACCCCGGCAATTTTGATTTAATTACTGCAAAGGTTTTAACATTTCCATTAATCAAATCCAACGTCCCTTTTTTCCCAGTCATTTGGTGGTCAAAATATATGTATACAGACTTACTGGATAGGAGCTCTAACCAAATCTCCGTATTGTTAGCAGTTCATTGTCATTAATTTTACATGTAATTAATGACGATTTTGGAGATTTGGTTAGAGCTCCTATCCAGTAAGTCTGTATATACATGCATTTTGAACCACAAATGTCTGGGTAAAAAGGGACGTTGGATTTGATTAATGGAAATGTTGAAACCTTTGCAGTAAATCAAAATTGCCGGGGTAAATATTGGGTGTGGTGTCCTAAAAAACCCAGCAGACTAAACCCACTCATCTTTTATTTTATTCCGAAGAACACCCCTAACCAATGTATTAATTTGAGCATGTTTTCGTTTGGAAACACATAAACATGCTGTTTTATTAGTTTAGGGATGGGGATGGTTCTCTTATTTGAATTACAGTAATTTGAACATGAATTTTTCAGCCATCTAAAAAAGGAATAATCAGAGCATATAGAAGTGACTTAAGTATAACGAAATGATTAGTGAAGGTGTGATTAGTTTGAAGTATAAACAGTTTATATTATAAACAGTTTATGTTAAAAACTTTGCAATCTTTAATTTTAAAAAATAGAAATATAATCTATATATTAAAATGTCGAATAATGTGGAAAAGTTGCATTTTTGTGAAGTATTTGAGTACAAATTGAAATAGCTGTTTTGTTCGTACGTTTGTTGCTTATATTTGTGCATAATTGGATTTACTTTGATAAAAAACAAAGTTATGAATTTATGTAAAGGTTTCTCTTTTGTTTTTGGCCACCCTGTACTTATACATGTTATAGCAATTGGAAACCATTTTAGGGTAAAATACCAGTTTTATTTTTCATTCTAAAATATTTTGTTAAAATTAGTTCCGGCTTATAGATTTAGAAAAATTTGCGTTGTGTTTTGTGAAAATAAGGAGATATAATTAGAGGGTGGGCTTATTTTCATAAAAAAAGTTTCGTTTTGCTTGAACAAATGCAAGTTATTTGTTGACAACAAAAGTAAAATATTTACTTAATGAACTTCGTGATTGGCTTTAAACTTTGTTTCAAGGATAAAATGAGAGTATAGGAAAGAATTTCAGGAAAATGTAGAAGGAGGAATTACAATATATAGGATTTACTATGGTTCAGACCATTTATTACCTTCACAGTTTTCTTTCATGTAAACATTGTCGCCCTCTTTTGCTAAATTTAGGCAACTCATTCCTATAACTTTACATAAGCTCAGTGGTAGTCAAACTTGTAACCCTGACGAAGCCCTACCCTTAAAATATTATTTATTTGGAACCTTGCACCGTTCAGAAATGCGCAGCTGGCATTTTTTTAAATTTGAAAATCGAACGAATTAGCAGTTATTTTTGATTGTTTTTAGGTTTGATCAAAACTAATATGTTGTTGTTATTGATGTAAAAATAAAAATTCATTTGTAAATAATTGTAAGTAATTTAGTACATCAATGAGTGTACAAGTATAAATCAAAAACTGACATTACATGTTTTTTAAGTGTTCCGGAACTCCTGGAGACGATTGAAAATGTTTAAATACAGAGCTGCACTAGCACAATTCGTGATTTAAAACTTGTCTTCATTGTCATTGATGTTGTAAAAAAATGTAATTCAATAGTAATTTTTTATCAAATTTCATTGATTGTCCTTTGTTTTCTAAACAATGTTGTTATGAAGCCAAAATTGACAAGCATTAAGCTGAATTATATTTCTTTTGTAGTAGTATTTTGGGTCATACAAGGTTGGGAAGTTTTGAACTCCAAAGCATTAATCCATATTCTAAAGGATGTAAGTTTTGTTAAGTTTCTATTAGAGCGTATTTACAAACAAAATTGAACAATTAAGAATTCCTGGAAGATATTCGTTTCGGCATTAAAACATCTCGGTTTATATTGTTGCCGGTTGTGACGAAAAGATATGAGATATAACCAGCTGGTACTTGTTTCCAATTAATCTAAACTAATAAAAAATAAAGCTTTGCAACATTCAAAAGGTTTAATCTTAGTTAATTTTCAAGGAACTACAGATAAGCTTAGACCACCCATTGTGAAAAGGAAGAATTTGGATGTCAAATTACAACCATGATGCATTACTCGGCATAAATTTGTGTCTTGATCGAGTTTTTGTTTGAAGACATGCACTGTGGTTACATTGTTTCGCATTGGAATTCAAAGAATTTAAGTTGACTCTTAATGATAATTTTGGAATTAGAAGCATGTCAAGTTTGGTAAAAGCAGTTGGAAGACAACATTAATAATCTGCTCTCATGTTTCATAAGTGAAAGCAAATTGTTGTTGGGGAAAAAAACATTGGGATTGATGAAAGCTTCCGTTAGTTGTTTTTAGAAAATTGAAACTTAAGGCTAATGTTACCTATGTGAAATATGTAGGTCTTAATGGTTCATCCATCATCAGTGGCGGCACTAGGGTTGGTGTCACCCGGCCGGTGCGGTAACTCATGGTGTCACCCCCCTCACGACACCCCATAGTATAGAGATCTCCTCCAAGTCCGCTCATTTTTGCTGATTTTTGTTTTTAAATTCACGTTTGCAAATCAAAATAGAAAATGGAATATTTTCATAAAATAAGAAAATTAATGTATCATTTTGGTGTCACCCCTTGTGATGGTGTCACCCGGTGCGGTCCGCACCCCCCGCACCCCCCTAGTGCCGCCACTGTCCATCATGAATTTTTGTAAAGTTAAAGGTAACGTTTTTACCATCCAACTTAATGTGCTATACAAAATCATTTATTCTATTTTTTTTTATATTTTGAGCTTTTTCAGGGGAAAGTTTAATGTGATTATTATACACTATGCATTACCATTAGAATTTCAAACACAATTTTATTGAATTAAGGTTGTTTAATTACCCTTGTCACGATTTTGTTGTTAGTTTATTTTGGGTGATACTGTTCGTATTATCCAAAATAACGTTTAAACCTATTTTCATATGGGCATTTAGATTGTACTGTTGGATAGGATGTGTTATGCTAGGATTCCAGCATCCCTATCACATACAACATTCCCCTTCGCGTCATTGAATCATGCAATTTTAAAATATAACCGTTAAAAAAAGGGCAGAGTTCCATTTAATTCCATTTAACAAGAAACGAAAATATCGTTTATAACTTAATTTAAACGGCCCTACAACATTTATAATCGCACAAACCAAGAAGTTAGTGGATTGTTACATGCGATGGTATTAACATTATCACATAGCCCTTGGTATATTGTTATTTTAGGTAATAAAGACTTAATTGTTCGCAATAAGAGGGATGTTCACGGTATCGGCTTATGTCCTCAAACTTATTTTGAACTTAGTTAATCGTTACCTTAAGGAAGAAAAACGCGACATTTTGAAATACTGCACATAAGTTTCCTTCCTCCTATTATGTTTAGTATATCTTAGGAGGATTTTCCTGAATGCTTACATCAGCGGGGTTCCAGAAGTTATGAATCCTGTTTTCTAAAAATGAGACCTTAAATTAAAATAAATTTATCCTTGTTGGAATAGGTGCACTTTCATGTGAAAAACCTGATTTTTTTGTATAAAGTTATCAAAACGTTACCATTTGTAGTCTAGCTTCTCTAAAAACTACGCCATTCTTTGTTAACATTTCTGAAAAGTTTTCAGAGATTTGACTAGATTTTACTGTTAAAATTGCTAAAAACTTCAAAGTCTGATTGACACCTAAATTATTTATAATACTTCCAATATCATTCTTGTTTGTAAAATGTTTATTATACATTCCTTTCATTTGAATCATTTACCATCAGCTCATTGAATTCATGCTTTTTTTACTTTATTCATTGTATTTTCACAACGATTTGATTTTAATTATTTCCTTAACATCTTTAGACAAGTAAATATACTTGAATGTGTCTTCCACTGTTTACTTGACACAGCTTGGTGAAGAAATCATACCGTTTACAATTCTATACTGTATATTCGCAATTCGATCGTCACACCGGTTACGACATTCAATGTACATAATGCATTACATCACAATCTGAAACAGTTAATTATTACAAGTTCATGTTTAAACGTGGTTAATTCAGAAAAACAGTAGTTATTAACATTAGTATACGTATATTGACACAAATGCTAAGAGAAAAATATTTGAACTTGGATTAAGTAGATATTTCAGTGATATGATGCGTGCATTTATAATATAATATAAAAGCAAGGAGATGCACAGATCTGAGAATTGTATCCAAGATGCATATTGCAATGTCTAATTTGCTCATTTCTTATTGTAGTATGAATTAGAAAAAAAAAACCATATAATTTTTAGAAACAATTTTTGAGTTTCATTTTTCTGAAACTTAGGTTAACTGAAGTGATGACTTGGATAACTTCGATGAACGTTTTGGTTGTTCTTATTTTAGATTGATTTATTCCATATATATTGTAGACAAAAATAAGTTGATAGTCTTGTGAACACTAAGAAATGTTTCACGAAATTGTTCAAACTGCACCTTTAATTAAATAACAAAAGGCAAATATAAAGATATCTTTGGGTTCCTGGAAATCACCTTTTTGTGATCTTTGTCATTTACCATGGTCCTCCTGTTCGTCTAGTCTTTAGTGACTGATATTATCAATAAGTATATATATATATATATATATATATATATATTTAAACGTTTGTTTGTTATAAATAATGCTTACATCGGTTATTTTTTACCCAACAGAGATCTACTAAGTTTTGTTTGGAATAGTTTTGTAAAAACTCGCTATCTAATGACTGGAAATTTGCAGTTGCTGCAGAATTAGTTTATTTAGAAAAAAAAGCGTCAAAACTTTAAAAGAGCTCGAAGGACGGTTATGAAAAGTAAATACAAATTTGGCAATTTAGGTGATTGTATTCGAGGAAAAAAAACGGATTATTCTGAAATTTATACAACAAATAATTAAATACACAACTGTGATATCACGAGAAATTCAAGCAATGAATGGAGTACTAAAATAATTTATTTTGTATTAGGTTTATCATTTTTAGAATTTGTTCAGAATTGAACAGTACACAATACAGTGGATTCATGTTAATTAGAACACATTGGGAAATTTGCATAAAATATTAAAGCAAAACTGACATTTTAGCCAGCAGCAAATCTACCTTAATTTGCCTTCCTGTCATTTGCAAGATTGAACACTTTCAATAGTTATATCTTTACAATTTTGATTTTCAATTTAACGTTATTGGTTTTACCTTTACATCCTTCAGAGTTACTAATTTGTTAACATCTAAATTTCAACAATTGCATTTTTTATCTGTAAGATGTGACTCTAGTAATCTTAATGCATTTTACTGGTATAATTCTTTTTTATACTTTGTCGTGATCACGTCCTTGCTAAAAAAGCAAAATCATAAACATCCAAGATTTACTTGTCTGAAAAACGTCCATTTAGGATTAAAATTCCATCTGTGTCCTTCGGCATCCCAATAGCGCCAAACAAAGAAGCGTGTCTTGTGCTGATTAAGGTGATGTTAGTGGCAAAACTGTCGTACGGTGTATTTACAGAATGGACAAGGTCCTCCTTTCACTACACACTTAAAAAAAAATGAAGAAAAAAAAAGATCTTAAAATTAATTAGTTAAGTCTTAAAGCTAGGGTTACGAGGACGCCGCTTTATCGGAGTCGCTGTCCATTTCAGATCCTCCTGTCGTTGTAAAAAGTTTCGTCATTTCAACGGCCACGGCTTCCGTATTACGGGCCCTTGGCAGGTCTAGGGCTCTTGTGAGCGGCAGTTCGTCGCTGGTTCCTGCGGACTTGCTCTGGTCTTCTGTGACCGAGGACGGCCTCTTGAGGATGGGGTTGGGCCTCATGGCCTCGCTGAGCACGGGGGCGCTGGGGGACTTCTTCAGGATGGACTTAGGATAGGTGCCGTTGCGCTGTGAGCCGGGGTGGGGCGGGATGCCGTTGAAGTTACGGAAGCTTCCAGCATAGATCCCGTTGCGGTAGTCCTCTGTGGGGAAGATGGACTGGATCCTAGGGTGAGAGTTCTTCCACTTTGGTCCTCCGTTGCTTTTGGGCTCTTCGTCGCTCTCCAGGTCCTCATCGTCTTCATCCTCCTCCAGGGCGGCTTCTGTGTGGGCCGTGTTCTGTGATGCGTTCTCAGGGTCCTCCTCGGTCCCTTGACTCTTCTTGAACACCCTGGGAAGGAGGCATATACATGCACCTAGCAGCACGGCAGTCACGGCTGCCGAAACAGTGCTGGCGATGGCCACCTCCGTGGAGGGGAAGACTTCTTCGGCCATCGTCTCCACCTCCCGGCACACTGGGGCGTTGGCGTCCAGGGCCACAAAGCGTGGCACACCGCCCTCACCCTTCTCGCCGGGCTCCAGTAGAGGTCGGCCCTTGGCAGTCAGATCGTCCACAGTCTCGAAGCACACCGAGTAACCCGTGCCCTGCCGCAGGTTGGCGATAGTGTACTGGTGTTTGTTTGGACCTGTGACAATGTAGTTGTTCTTCATGATCGTTACCGATGTCTCCTCCTCCTTGGCGAATCTGCGGTACACGATCTTCCACTTCAGCTCGTTGTATATGGCCGTCAGAGTGTTGAGCACCAGAGGTGACTCTTGCTGAAAGTCTGCGTTGCTGGCGTTACCCTTTTTGTTGTCCTTGTAGAAGGCACGGCTCTGGCGGGAACGCACGATAACACTCCAGTATACCGTAATAGTCTTAGCATCCGCTTTGATCTGGGAAAAGTTGCTCTCGATCAGGTAGTCTGGGTCTGGAGCAGCTGTGGTAGTGGTCTGCAATGGTAAAACAAGATGTTATAATAAATTGTTTCCAGGGCCGAATTTACAGGCAGGCCGACTAGGCCATGGCCTTAAAAAATAAGGGGCCCCAAAAAATGTTGAGTACAGTAGAACCTGTCTAATTGCATACGCTCGGGACCGGCGAAAAATATGCAATTAGATGCAGTTAGATAGGTTCTCAACAGACCTGCGCACATGCAGCATCCAAAATGGGGATTTCCCCTTTTTTTAATCCTACATGACTCTTGACTCACCAGCTATTGGCAGGCCTGGCTATTGGGCACTATTTTAGCGCACTTACTAGGCTACTAGACAGTAAATTTCTTTGAATCTTGCTACCTGTTACATTTGTTACAATCTGTCATTGACTGATTGTTAGTACAAAAAGGATTATTCCATACATTAAAGTAGTAATATTTTTTGGAATTAAAAAACTTAGCAATATTTTTTATTTTTCAAAATGGGGCCTCACATTTTTGTTGAGCTAGGCCGCCTAAAATTGTAAATCCGGCCCTGACTGTTTCGCTATCGGGCATTTCTCGGCATACTATCTTCATTCTGAAATCCCTCGGCGTTTTGCTGTTGGACTCAAGATTCTTAATTTCGAAGACATTTTTCTAGTCCTCTTTATCTCAGACATACTTATCATGACATCAGCTAAGCCTACCTGTAACATGTTGGGATCCACCATGGCATACTGCGGCATCACCTCTTTCTCAGTCTGCGCTACCCGACAGTGGTTGAGATGCACATAGTTGATGTTGTTCTCAACAACTGCCATGCAAATCTGGAAGTAATGTCCGGCGGTGAGGTTTCGGATACTGTCGCTGAAGATGCGCTCTGCAGACGTCCAGTCCGTCTGGTTCTCAATGTAGCTCCTGGAGCCATAGAGGGTGCGGTTGAAGCGGTAGATGCTGTCACCGAAGTCACGGTAGATGATGAGCCACTCACGCTGTGACAGATAAAACTGTGGGTCCACCTTCCAGGACACGAAGATGGACTTGAATTCACCCTTTACGTCCAGGATGCGAAACGACTGGAAGACTCCTTGTGGAAAGTAACTGAGATCACGGTCCGTCACGTACACCGTCTGACGGTTGATGTGGCTCTGGTTGCATAGCTTCTCACTTGTCAGTCGCAGGAACGAGATCTCACGCAGGTGGAACGGTGCGTTACACTTGGGTAGGAGTACTGTCAGGCTCGTGTTCGTGAAGATCCAGTCCAGGATCCACTTCACGTCACAATCACACCGCATCGGGTTGTCTGGGAAAAGATAAGAAAAGTAGGTTCGTGATTCGAAACCAATGCTGAAATACTTCACCTTTACTCGTGGTTTTAAGGATGGCCACATCAGGGCCCTATTCCACAAAAATGTACAAGTATTGGTGTACAAGTTACAAGTATATGGAGTTGTAAATTGTGGAGTTGTAGTATGGCATTCCACCAATAATCTCAGCAACTTGTACATCATTAGTAAATGTGTACAAGTGATGTCACAAAAGTACAAGTCTAAGGTGAAAAGAAAATGGCATCTCGAGAAAAGAAAATGCATAATTTTTGGTAAATTTAGCAGCAATTTGTCAAAAACAGATAAAGTGATCTTCACTGTCACTGGACCACATGTT
>JAQGBW010005823.1:0-11420 GCA_034698625.1 Julus scanicus
CAAAAACTTACGTTAAATTTCCCAAATATCACAAAAATCCGTTCCTAAAAGAGCAAAATCAATGGAAATGCTATATGAACGACCTGGGCCGTCACCCCAGCAAATTTGGCCACTAGAGGCGCTCATACATGGCACATGCGCCGTTTTGTAATGTAGACCTCTACAACCAACACTGGAGAACATCAGAAGCTTATTTAAATCCCTCATCTAGGTGCAGATTTTTCTCCTTCAAATCATTCATCATATCAGGTTTGCAAGCCAAGTCACAAATATAGCCCGTCCTCTTATCGAAATTATCAGCTAACCCGAATATCAGTCTGCCAACGCGCTATTTAAATCGCAGTTTGCAACACACACAAAACGCAGAAAATAAAACATGTCAACCTGTTCGCCCAACTCCCTGGTCACACATCCAAACAGCATGAGTTCATCCTTCCTCATTTTTAGGAATTCTGATCCTGGCATGGCTCGTCTAAAGAGTTAGTTGGCACCAAGGCTCCTGTTGATCCCAGGACGTGGAATTAAAAAGTATCGCCCAAATCCAGGGCTAAATATATCCAAATCCGCACTACACCACACAGTCAATGAATGAAAACCCGGTCCAGGAAGCGTTTTCTGTACGTTTGTTCGCCATTCAAGAGCACCAGAAGTTGTCTGCCTGCAGAGCCTCTCACTCACTGGCTCATCTGCGAAGGCCTGTCTGTAATCAGGTAACCAAGGGGGCAGGCCCGTGTCTGTGCAAATACGATACCAAAGCTACCCTCGTGTGACAAAAAAAAAAAACTTACCACACACATGGGAAGTTGAATGCAACACGTCATAGGTGTTTGGAGCACAGCCAAAACACCAAACTTCATCCGTGCTCTAATCTCCAGCGTCTAATTAATAAGCATCGATGACAGTGAAGCCTCATTGCTGGATAAATAGCACGAAAAAGGGGGTGATAATTGATCACTTAAGTCTAATTTTGCCACTTGAAAACCATCTTTATGAGATTTGCCAGTTCGCGTGGTGGCCAACCTATTTCTAGAAGTCACTATATGGAGAATACTACTGAAATTCTTTGTGGGGTCTGTGACCTATCCGCTGTTGTTGTCAACCAGGGGAGAATATACAATACGCACCCATCCCAAAAACACGAGAATTGGTGCACGTTTCAAACCTGTTTAATCGGTCATTAAACACAATTCGCATATTAAACGCATGGCTTAATTGCAATTAACGATGGGATTGTAGCCTACGCCACATCAGAAGTCGTGATGACACCTTATCAACATGTTTATTTCCTCCTACTTAGGTTGGTTAAACAAAAAAGGGAATTAGTAAACAAACTCTACCCTAAGAAGTATTCAATTAGGGCATTTCAATTATCAATAGACAGTATCATTCAGAATAAAAGCAATTATATAATCACAACCAAGAAAGTTGGATTTTACAGGGTTCCACCACAAATAAAATATCCAACTTCCCTGACTTTTCCAGGTTAATGAGATAAATTGGATTTTTACCACAGGAAATCAGATTTATAACGTGAAAAATTTCAATTCTTCAAGCCTAAAAAGGGTCGAAATAGAAGAAATTCCAGATTGAAAAATTAGTGGATGTTCTCACCCTCATTCTGTCCATATGATGGCCACTGTCCAGCAAACACACTTAAGTGTTTCAGAGTTCCACAACTTTCATATTGAATTTCTCTGACTTCTTCCAAATAATACATTTTTCCCTGACTTTTTCTAAATAATACATTTTTCCATGACTTTTCCCAAATAATACATTCTTCCCTGACTTTTTGGATTTTACAGGGTTCCCCCACAAATAAAATGTCCAACTTCCCTGACTTTTCCAGGTTAATGAGAAAAATTGGATTTTTACCACAGAAAATCAGATTTATAATGTGAAAAATTGCAATTCTTCAAGTATAAAAAAAGTTGAAATAGAAGAAATTCCAGATTGAAAAATTAGTGGATGTTCTGACCCTCATTCTGTCCATATGATGGCCACTGTCCAGCAAACCCACTTTAGTGTTTTCAGAGTTCCACAACTTTCATATTGAATTTCCCTGACTTTTTCCAAATTATACATTTTTTCCTGACTTTTTCCAAATTATACATTTTTCCTCCCTTTTCCAATTAATACATTTTCCCCTCACTTTTTTCAAATAATAAATCTTTCCCTGACTTCTCCAAGTCTTTCCAATTTCCCTGGCAATTCCAGGTTTTCCAGGTCTAGGGGAAACCCGTTTTAAATATGATGCATTCCTACTTTTGTTAATCTAAACTGAACATCCAAGAAGGGTTTTCATGCAAAACAACATTTTCCATTTTGAAACCAACTTCTAGAAATCATAAGACTAACAAGCGTTAAATTGTTAAAAATAATTTAAAGTTTAACAACTTAATTTGGCTAACATACAAATAAACCTTCTAATATTCATTACAATAATCTTACCTTTGATGTAGAATTTGAAGAAACGGTAAAAAACGATCACAGCACACACACACCGATTTGAAAATAATTTCACTGTTTCAAATATCAGACTGCACTATAGCAGGACGCAGCTAAACGAATGGACTTGGTTAGGACCTTTTCAGCCCTATATGTGGCTAGCGGCCTATTCACAAAATCTGATTGGAGGCAGACTCATCAAACCGGAAATTGGCCTTGCTAGATTTCACAACCAGGAATGGCCACTGGGCACTGACCTATGACTTTGCCCTACTATTAACAATAGCGGTGAATAATGTACCATCCACTTATAAGTTTAGCTGGATTACCCTACTTTTTAAAATGTACAAAGTTCAACCGTTAAAGTGTTACAAAATGAAGGAATAGAAATAAAATTCAAAGTGTTTATTGAAAAATGTCAAGTGCCCTCAAAACAGTTTTGATGTTGTTATGAAATAGACTACAGTGTGCATATTTACAAAACTTGACAAGTAGATTCCAATTTTTGTTTCAATTTGCATAGGTTATGTCAGGCATTCATTTTTCCTAGAATTTCCAGAATAGATTTTTTGAATCGTATTGTCTGGGAATTGTTGTAATTTCCTAAAAATTCGTACTAAGTTCGAGCACTTCTGGATTGCTTGTTGCGTCTTATTCTGTAAGATTCTTACAGAAATAATGCAATCTTTAATTTTTCCCATTACGAATCTTTAATTCTAACAAATACAAGGTTCTGCAAACAGTCATACTTGACAAAACGATTCCAAAAATCGCAACAGTTTAACACTTATAAGTCATTCTTTCCTAGAATTTCCAGAATAGAATTTTGGAATCCTTTTGTCAAGTTCAATAAGTATGACTTTGCAGAACCTTAAATTTGTTAGAAATCCAAATTCGTTATGGGAAAAATCCAAAATTGCATTAATTATACAAGAATCTTACAGAATAAGACCCATTAATCCAGAAGTACTCGAACTTAGTACAAATTTTCAGGAAATAGCAACAATTCTCAGAAAATGTCATCAGCAGTATTCAAGGAAGATGTGACTCAAACACAAAAACCGTAGACAAACACTAAAGAATTTCAATCCTTGCATAACACAACTTGCAATTTAAAATGTTTAAACTTTTCTACAACATCATCTTGTATACCTTAGCCATCTACTAGGCCCGCCCACCCAATCTTATCATTTACAAGAACATCACCTAATCCAGCATTGAAGTTCAGTTTATGGTAAACCTGTCATTCTGAGGAACCTTATCGCAAAATTGACAAAGTTTGTCAGAAACTTACCTTGTTTTCGACAACAGTCTTACACATCTTGATGCCAGAGTGTTACTGCTGGTAGTGTGGAATAAATACGACTCATACAGCATCAAAATTTAAATAATTACGGTGGTACAGCATAAAACACAAGCGTGTACCATGGGACGAAAAGTTTTTTGAATGCTCAACTGACCCAGATAATCAGTTTTTACGTAATTCTCCCAGTGGTTAGTTTATCACCTATACAAAGGCCTACGTGACAACAAGCACGGTAGGTAGAAGGTAGGTTTATATCTGGGTCAAGCTAAGGTGAGTTCAAGAGCTCGAGTGACCAGTCCATTTGAAAATTACTACGCTGTACAAAGACACCATTGGGAACTTCTTTAACTTTGGCATTCAAGACTGCATAGTTCACTTAAACATTTTGTTTGCAAACAACTATGCTAAAATAAGCTGCCATGCTGTCAACAAGTGAGTACCAATATTTCAGATATTTTATAGACCAGAACGGGAAAAGAATATTGATGATTAGGTTATCCAACTGAAGTTCATTTTTTTAAGCTCGTATCTGATTTTTTGGGCAAATTTTGTTAATTGAGGCTGAGATGGCATCAAAATCCTTAGTCATGAATATTTAAAAAAAATTCAAGCACCTAAACAGTGGAACCTCGGTTTACGAACGTCTGTGAATACGAACACCACATGTGGTTTCACTTTACCAACGTTACTTCAGTTTACAAACCCATTTCTCTGGACCACCAATCAAAGGTCAGAGTTTCTGCAATTGTTTTACTAGTTCCAGCAGAACAACTTTATTACTGATAAGTTTTACTAAATACAAGAAACATCTAAAATGTGTTAGAATTTCCAAGAATTCAAATTAAAATCGATATTGGTTTCAAGGAAATAGCCTCCATTGCAAATATGGCAAAAGTTCGTCTCTTGTTTTATCCACGCCATGTAATTACAGTTGCAATGGATGACAATCCATTGATGACGTCGATTTCAAACTTTAATCATATAATTAACAGCAGAATAGAGTAGAATAATACAAATTTTCCTAATGGAAACAATGTTTGCTAAAGTAAATTTCTTAAACAGAATCTGTAAATGAACTTGATTCACATCAATAATCAGCATGACGACACCACGTGGGTGTCTTTATTTCCTATAATGTTGGAAATCATGGATGTATATATTAAACTGTTTTCTTCTAATATCACTGTTATATTTATTTTTTTCTGTATTATTTCCACACATAAAGCCATAACATGTTTAAAAAAAATGCCTAGGACAAAGAACGCGCTATTTGGATTTACATGAATTGCAATGGGAAAAAGAAATTCGGATAATGAACTTTTCGGTTTACGAACAGGGTCAAGGAACGGATTAAGTTTGTAACTCGAGGTTCCACTGTACTGCCTCAAAATGAATAGTGCTGGCAATATGTCATATTTGAAAATGAACAAGCTAAGCTGGCAAAACAAATGTCAACTCTTGCATAAAAGATATGCAATTGTCTTTGATTATACAAACATCGATAGTAAATATAATATGCAAATAAGACTAGCTCAAGACATTAACGTAACGTGTTATGCAGAGTCGTTATTATTAATTTAGTATAGTGATTGTAAAATCAGTGTCATGAAGAGGAGATGTTTGATCGCTTAGTCTAGCTATGCCACTTAAACAATTTCTAACACTTAGTACTTGTGAGATTTATAAGTGCCATAACCAACAACGTCAGTTCCTTTCTTGAATGAATTTCAATTTCCTTATTTTGGTGGTAAACAGCATATGCTCTTACATGTAAAAATACTAATTTTCCCATATTTTTTCTTACCATCGACTATTTCTCTGGAAATATAGCTCATAGATCATCACAACTTGACATCCAGAGAAAGCAATGCGTTCACTTTTATTCAAATTGTGATTTGTTCGTGATTTGTTGTTATGCACAGCAACACAGGTTTGTATTAGAATAAAGAGACAGGTGTGTAAAGTATGGAATACTTACATAAATGTGAACGTTTAAGTACAAACATCAATTCGATCTAGTAACAAGAATTCCAAATGACCACCGTAGCAGGCTGAGCACATTGTGAAAATGTCTGATCATTCCAAAATAACTTTGAAACTTAGTTTATTTCAAAGAAAAAAATTGTTTGTGGTCTGATAAATCACTTCACAGACGATATATGAAACGAGCAATACCGATAACACAAAGAAATTAAAAAATCAGAGTGGAAAAAAAAAGGAACAGCTATATCCTGAAACGGTTATGTACAGATTTCTATTTTACCCTGATTCCGAGTGGAGCAGTGATTTATTTATTTTTTACACTCCCATTTCTGGTAAATATTGTAAAGGGAGGTAACTATTTCCCAGCAAAAATCTCTGATCCAAAAAATTATACCACTTAAATAATGTACAATACACCATATCTACATTTTTTTTTTCTTATTCACTGAAGTAAGTAATTGCACAATGGAATGTTCAATTTTGGCATGCCTTTATGCTTGTTCATTTGCGCGAATTTAGTGGTATTATGGACAATGGGACAAAATGAACCTTATTGAAAAGATGGTCAAAACAGTATAATGACCATATGGCTAAGATGATTTAAACTATGTAAAGTCAACATTGTTCGAATTTGAGTTGCATTCAAAGCAGGAACTGTGAACATAATATGAACTTCAAAGTACCACCAAAGCCGGCACTTGTTTCAATTTGGAACAACACAATGTTCAAGTAGCTTTTCATCGATTGTAATAATATTCACAAAGCAGCTCGTGCATATTCATATGTGAAGCAAAATTATCTGCCTAATATGTAAACTGAAATTTATCACCCTATATTTGAAAAGCAGATACAAATGCTGATCGGAAACCTAAAGTTAAGGACTCAAGAATTCCAGAAATGTAAAGTCTTCAAACCCAATCAACTAAAGTTGTTAATTTAACTTTTCTGGAAATTATTGACTTTACAAAACCCGCACCTAAGCACCGATAGATTGCATGCAAAATAAATGCATTCAAGTAACAATATTAAAAAACTAGTCTAGAAAGCTTCCATAATAATAATGTGTAGAATTCCATCATTCAAAGAGCCATCATTATGATGATTTTTTTTTGCTCACATTTTTGCCTTTATCCTATAAGTTAAATTTGGCACTTATCCAGAAATTTTAATTCCCCAAAAAAATAAAACCGTGACAGTCACACCTTTTGGAACAGGGCAATTTTAAGGATTCACAGACCATACCATAGTCGTTTCTGAGCAGATAGCATGATATTGCCAACATGTCATAGTCTGTAGAATCATTCCACAATAAACCACAAAAATTAAACGCGAACAAAGTTCCTTCATCAAGCTTATGTCCTTACCCATAAAAAGCATTTTGCAATTCATTTATAAATGCTTTTCCATTCAATGGGCAATGGTTTATTTGTTGATTTTTAACGCTGGCCTATTTCTGCAACACGAGGGCTAAACACCAACACTGGGGATGAGCCTTCTACACCTACCTGAAGATTTTGTCTACGAGGGGGGACTTCCACCGCCTCTTGAGGGGTCTTTAACGTGCAATAATCAACACCGGACCTCGGTTTAAACTGTCATCCGAAACAGCCACCACTTCAGGAATTTCTCCCATCCGTAAAAATGTCCACCGACCTCGACCTGGGAGCGAACCCAGCATCTTAGGATCGAGAGGCAAGCATGCAACTCACTCTACCGCCAATGGGCAATGGACGAGACTGCGCAGGCAATAAGACATGTGACTATAATTGCATACATGTGCTACTTGAGTAGTTAATCAACATGCGCAAAATGCAAATACTGTGTTTTCAAGGATACTTTATCATACTTTACCGTTTATCTAAATGTAAACAGAAGGTACAGTACATGTGCTCATGACTCAGACAGACCCACTAATCCCTGATTATGCACCACACCAGAATGATAAGCAACTGATTAGACGGTTGGTGATTAAATGATTGATGGAAACCTTAATTGTTTGGCAAGACCATAAAACGTCATCAGCTGGGAATTATAAGTCGAGATCAAACCAGTTTGCACCTGCATTAATGGCAAGTTTTACTGCATAGAAAAAACTGATATGTAATGCATTTTTTCACGTGTGTCCATGCAAAACAATGTAGGTCAAAATAATTTTTCAAAATTAGTTTCTAGAAATGGAAAGGTGGCGCCACAAGGCTTGCCGATGACTAACATGCACCAGATTTACACACGAAGGCTGAAATAATAGTTTACTGCTAAATATTGCACTTGAAAAGCTTCTTTCATTCAAATTGGTATATTTTCTTTGATAGAAAAACCTCTGAAAAGCGATATTTCA
This sequence comes from Julus scanicus, assembly GCA_034698625.1. NCBI lineage: Eukaryota > Metazoa > Arthropoda > Diplopoda > Julida > Julidae > Julus > Julus scanicus. The sequence goes on from JAQGBW010005823.1 coordinate 8,073, forward strand.
AAAGTATTACGGATTGTACTAAACAATGATCAGAATGCAGTTGCGAAAGTCAAAGGGCAAACCTTGAAATCAAAATGTATAAAAAATAAGTACTCGTGGAGTAGTGAAGGAGATTACTCACCAATAAACCTCAATCAAGAGCAGTCTTCGTACAAATAAACCACACTTTTATGTGAAATTAACAGCATTGTATTTAGTGTAAAATAATCGGCATAAATCACAGTCTGACGGAGAAACCCTTCATTGAGACACCCTCTTCAAAGCAGCGTTCCAGTTTCCAAGCACACGCCTTTACAAGGCCGAATTCTATGGCGCTTCAGCTTATTGTCATGAGCAGGTGGCGCTATTGTCAAGCAGAATTGTTTCATTTGAAAATAAATACATTTAAAAATCAGGTTTTTTTTGTGTAAATTCATTAGTAACTATTTCACCAGTTGATAAAAATTACGAACATTAAATACTACATTTTATATGCATTATTTACACATTTTTGGGTTAATATAAACGCAGAAATTTAAATAAACTCTTGATTTAAAAATTGATGCGGAATCCAGCTATGACTCCAAATTAATTATTTACGTATAATTATCAATGTCAACAATTATAAAAAAATGAAACGTCCGTAATCTTTAAACATTTACAATTCTGTAAATTTTGTACCAAAGTACTTTTTTGTCCATTTTGGTATGAATTAAAAGTTGGACCACACTGCCACTGATCAAGCTTGCGAAATGTTATAAAAATCCATACTTTCCTAAGTTTTCTTATTTTAAACACTTTTTCAAAGTACGATAACATAACTTTTAAATTTCCTGTAAATTTTAGAGAATAAATACTTTATGCTACAATTTATAAACAATTAACCTGGTATAGCAGACAAATGAATTTTACAAATCTGCACAAAATAAAACAAAAATATTTAAAAACCGTTTCAAGAGTTAATTCAGTTCATTGTCGTAAATAATTTATTTAACAAAAACTTGAAAATGCAGTTTAAATTTCCTTACAAAATATTTAAATAAAATTTTTTTGGGATAAAAAAAGTTGTTGGTAAAAATCGTACAACAAAATCATTTTGGTAAAAAAATGGTAAAAAAATTACTTAACTTTGGTGCTTTTAGATGTTAATAGATGACTAAATAAAATGTTTATCTGTTACATTTGCCAAATCTCCAAAGTATGGAATTGTTATCTTTATCAACTGGTCTGAAAATCTGGAAATGATTTCAGGTGGATTTTTCAACTCATACCAAATGCAATTCCATTTTAACATGTCAGTAATCATTATAGCGAAAGCTTTATCAAGAACCCAAATCATCAGCCAAAATCGATAGATATTGAATGTTGCACACTGGAAGCTGTGTATTGCAGTGATGCTGCACTATATCCATGGTAATATCCCCTGGGAGATTTCGTATACGTTGTTGAATGATGTACTGCATTATGTAAGCTTGACAGTCCAAACCAATTTTAGCAGGTAATCGCCTCAAGTGTCCTGCTACTGTTTGACCAAACAATGAATGCTCATCCAAAATTGGGGTTGGCGCTGAACTAATTTGCTTAATTTCTCCAGAAGCACATATTTCGTCAACTTTTAATTGCTTCTTTGGCATTCCTTCCGAACTCTGTTTTTTATTTCGTTTTTTTGACGTCACATTTTCATTAAAAGTTTTGGACATCCAATTCGAAAATACGATCTCTGACTCATTATCATCAAAATTTATTATTTCGAACACCTTATCCTCACCTTCTCCAACGAGAATTGATTCTTGAAGAGATTGAACCTGTAAAATATTTTCATTAACTACCAAAAAAAAAATATTGAACTTGTATGTAATTTACATACAAAATCACAAATCTATGATAAAAAAATAAAACAGGTTTGACTATATGTGCCAATGTATTGCTAACATTGCGACATGATGACGTCAAAATTGTGAGATAGTTGATATAACAACTTACCCTAAGTAAACCTTACAGAAATTTCTTAGATTACTTAATCATGCACCAAAATAAATAAAATTACCCACATTTCATAGACCTACATGGTTAGTCTTTCAACTTCTTACCTCTGAATTGTTCCTTGAAAGTTCATCAGCTGTTTCAAACTGATTCAACGTAGGCTTAAATTGGGGGTTTGTATTTTCGATGTTATCCACCTTGCTCCTGGTAACAATTGAATTCGCTTTGTTTGATACTTTTCTATATAATTTTGGTTGGGTATTCTTCAGTAGCTTTAATTTTGGAGATAGGGTCGACCGTTGTTTGGGAGGAGATTGCTGTGGTAGAGATATTTCTGATGTTTCAAAATCATGCAAACCAGAACATTCACCATCAACACGTGTATGCTCATTTTCTGCATCCTGAAAACAGCAACAAACAAGAATATTTATCATAATGTAATTCCGAATACAAAAATAACAGATGTGCTGCATATAAACTAACATTACATACTACATTGTCTACACAGAATTGTAAGGAAGTTTTTACTCTCAAGTACCGTAACATGACAAACTCAAACCAACGATTTACCATAAATCTCTGATAGCATGATCGAATAAGTTGATTATAATAATATAATTTACCCAAAGTTGATTTGCTGTTTATAGATTCATTTAATTACCTCGTAAAGTTTCCTCAAAAAACTGTCAGCTAAATCAAACCAAAATATTTTAGGTTTATAGACGTGATCTTTCCCAACTTCGCTGTTCCTCGGGAATTTGATCTTTTTCAATTCTCTACGATATACATCTCTCAAACTTTGAATTCGTTTTTTTGCATCGTCCAAAGTGAATCCTGACATGTTAAAATCGCGAACCAGTTCTTTAAGGCTATCAATTCGAGCTGGTACACATTTATAGTTCTCGTTTTTTGGATTCCAAAGGTTTTCATGTCTCTCATACAACTTTAGAAAATTCTTCGTATCAGTCTCGGTCCAATTCGACATTTTAAAGAGACCTATTCAATAAAAGGAATAAACACATTCCAGTCAAATAAAACGTGTTACGATTAAAGCAGATGCTAAATTACTAACGCAGTCCAATTATATATTTACACGGTCAAGTGGGATCTTCAACAATATTTAAAACCTCTTTGCTTTCAACAAGGCATTTGAAACATTTCCTTGGGATAATCCACTTATATAGAATGGGGACTATAATTGAAACACTGTGATACCTAGTGTCCCCTAGCGGCAACAACGATAAATGACATGTCCATACTTGCAATTTTTTAAGTTTAATTAATTTTATTTGAAACTTGTGATAGTTCTAGAGTAAAGCCTGATTCACACTAAGCTAGTAATTTAGTCAAGTGGCAAGTATTTTAGTAACTAAACGTGTGTGAACA
>JAQGBW010005824.1:0-11418 GCA_034698625.1 Julus scanicus
AAAAAGATTTGGGTCCTGTAGTGACTTAAAACTTTCTTCCCGATAAAATTATAAAAGAATATAGAATTATTAAAAATCAATTGGGGGAGGGGGAAGTAATCGACGGGTTGTGACATAATTATGGAGCGGGTGTAGTAATATTTGTGACAATTGCCACAAAGGGGTGGGGTAGTGTTTAAAAAGAGGCAAAAAAGTGTGACATAATTTATGGATCACCCCTTACCAGGAAACATTTTAACACATTTTTGGCTTGGATCCGGACCGCATCAGGAGTGATCGCTACGAAACATCAGGAAACATCAAAATGTGTCAGACACATTTTGTTGTTTCACAAACACTTCTGGACACATCAAGGTTTATTGTGTATGTTTTTTGTGTCTTAATATGTCGTTGGTGCGTAGTGAAATTCAGCGAAATATCAATTTGTAATATCGTTATGTCGCTGCATAAACGGAGAGTATAATGCGATAAAAACAAAATATACCTGTTGAATTATGAATTATGAATTAAGTGCTATCAATAAAACTTAAACAACGTTTGAAGAATGAAAATTAGCAAAGACATTTGGACTGGATCAATAGTGTGGACTTGGGCATTTGTTGCATTATATACATATAAATGTACAATTGCAAACCCTTTGCTTTTATTTAGATAGGTAATACATATATAGTTTTTTGGACAAACTGTGCCTAAAGTCCATTCCTGAAGCATTTCACCAACATCATTTTTATCCTTCTCACGGTCTTACAAAACGTTGTTTAAGTATTTGCTATTATAGTAGTTTCTAGCCGGCACTATATTTTTCATTTTGGGTCCTTGGCGTAAAATCGGTCACTCTGGGACATTGTATTTCCAGTTTCCTAGTTTTCAGTGCGCCGATCTCATATTTTATTCATTGTTATATAAAATACTCGTCGGTCATCAGTACGTGCTCGAGGTTGGGTTTTTTTTATCAAAATTTTTAGTAAATTATCCATTTTCTATCTACGTTTAAAAGCTTTGGTGGATAAGCAATCCTAAAGATTTATAAAAGTGCAATTTAGGGAAAGTGTATCTTGGAGTCGATTAACATAGTGTCATTTTTCTTGAAATGGAGTTCCCAAGGGGCTATTTTATGGACCACGCAATGACCGACCAGTTTCCCTAACCCCGATTTTTTTTTTGTCCGTTTGAATGATATCATCACATTTATAAAAGCAGTCAACATCATGAAAATGCTATAGTGTTGAAATATCTTAGTGGCTGAGGGGCAGATTTAGTGAAATTTGGTTCCATTATAGTGCTATTGATACACTGTAGATTGGGGTGATCCATAAATTATGTCACACTTTTTTGCCTCTTTTTAATCAACCCCCACCCCTTTGTCACAATTGTCACAATTTTTACTACACCCCATCCATAATGATGTCACAACCCGTCGATTAAACCCCCCCCCCCTTCCCAATTATCTTTTAATAATTCTATATTCTTTTATAATTTTATCGGGAAGAAAGTTTTAAGTCACTACAGGACCCAAATCTTTTAAAAAAAGGGGGAATTCTCTTATTTGGCAGCTGTATGGGAGCATGTCTACTGATAAACCTGTGTAAACGCATAACCTGTCTAAATGCATATATTTCACTGGTCCTAAGAAAATGCATTTACACAGGTTCTGCTGTATTGAGAATAATTTGTCACCTTTTTGTGTGATTTAAGAAATATTGTCCAAGGTTTGTTTTTTAACGTCAATCCATAAAGGTACTTGGATATTACCGTATTTTACGGACTATACGACGCACTTTAATTTTTAAGCAATTTGTAAAAAAAACAAAAAAACAAGTAGTATAAGGGGTGATCCATAAATTATGTCACACTTTTTTGCCTCTTTTTAAACACCCCACCCCCCTTTGTCACAATTGTCACAAGTTTTACAACACTCCATCCATAATGATGTCACAACCCGTCGATTATTCCCTCTTCCCCCCAATTATTTTTTAATAATTCTATATTCTTTTATAATTTTATCGGGAAGAAAGTTTTAAGACACTACAGGACCCAAATCTTTTTTCCCGACTGCTATTCAAAATTTCAAATGTTAAAAAAATTTTACCGCATATTTTTTACCGTTTGAAATAAATTTTGATTGTGTGATGTCACATTACCGAAGCACCCCCCACCACTTGGTCACAATTGTCACAAAAACAAGCAACCCACCCACCTACCCCTCTAGGTGTGACATAATTTTTTAATTTTTGGATGCAATTTTTTGAAGTATGTCCGAGAAAGTCACTGGTATCTTTAGTATTTGATACACCGTTGCCACATTTTTTTTTTTTTTTTTTTTTTTTCGGGCTATGTTTACTTTTGTGTCCAAACTAATCTTCTACAGTAGGGGGATAATCGTGTTGCAGGATAATCGAGATTTGATTAAGGGGAGATAATTAACCGCGCTAGATGTATGGGTGGTGGTGTCAGTCGAATGATTGTTTGCCATGAGAAAACTGAAAATGTCTTCAGATGCTTGTTTTGCTGGTGTGTTTTTTTCCCCCCTTTTCTCTTTTGCCTCGTAGTCCAGTGGCAGTTGGCATGTATGCCATTATGAACATTTGATTGGACCCCCAATTGTCAGATGGGTTTTAAACTTGCCACTTTTGTGGGGACTGCACGATCATCCGGGGTAAAAAGCACTTCGGTTTTCTCGAGTCGTGTTTGATTTCTGCGCGCTAATTAAATTGTGTTGCTGGATCATACATCTTGGATATAATTTCTGGCTACTTCGTTCACTGTCCTCTCACGTTTTCCATTTTTTTTTCTGCTATCAATTTACCGTCTTTCCACAAAGTTGTCTGAACTGCGGACTCTCTTGACTAGTTGTTTTGACTTGACGCACTAACGTGGCGCCACCACCCTGGTAAAAAAACAATAGAAACCAATAGAGATTTCTATTGTTATTTGGACACTTTATTGATTTTAACTGTTTTCTATGGTTTCTGTATTGACTTCTATTGGCTTCTATGGTTTAGCTGTATTGACTGAACAATAGAAACCAATAGAGAGTTCTATTGTTATTTGGACACTATTGGTTCCTGTATTGACTTCTATTGGCTTCTATTGACTTTTATGGTTTAGCTGTATTGACTGAACAATAGAAACCAATAGAGATTTCTATTGGTTTCTATTGTTATTTTTACACTTTATTGGTTTTAATTTTTTTCTATGGTTCCTGTATTGACTTGTATTTACTTCTATGGTTTAGCTGTATTAACTGAACAATAGAAAACAATAGAAACCAATAGAGATTTCTATTGGTTTCTATTGTTATTAGGACAAGTTATTGATTTTAGTTGTTTTCTAAGGCTCCTGTATTGACTTCTATTGACTTCTATGGTTTAGCTGTATTGACTGAACAATAGAAAACAATTGAAACCAATAAAACCAATAGAAATTTTCTATTAATACCAATAGAAAACAATAGAAATCTCTATTGTTTTTTTTTTCACCAGGGCACGAAGGGAATTTCTTTGGATAAACGCGTTTATGTTTTGCATAAAATTTCACTGGAAACCAACTAAAATGTTGGTAGACGTATTTTTTCCAAGACAGAATAGTCCAGGTGATCTAGAACATTGTTTGCTGAAACAGGGATTTTTAAGGTGGTGCTAAAGCAAATACCTGCCATGTATTTTTTTTTTTTTGCCCCAAAGACAGATTTGGGCAAAGTAATGCAACTACACACAATAAAAACATTGTAGTATGATCAACAATATTAAATGAACCAACTAGAGCAATTTTTTAAAAAAATGTACCCTGTAGTTTTTTTAAAAAAATGTTTTTCTAAACATGTGTAGTTCATCATTTTGATTTGAGTGGACAGCACATATCATAAGATTCATCAGTGAAATCCTAAAAATCCATTTTTTTTAAAGGCTTTTACTGAAAACATTCAGATAACATCTTTTCTACATGGTAGTTCATACTCTACTTAATACTAAATTGCGGAAATACATCGTAAAATATGTGTATTCTTTCGAAATATGTCTTTGAAAAAAATACATTGCAGGTATAGGATTTGGCTTGTGCACCGCCTTAAAGAGAAGTTGAGGAAAATTGAAATTTGAAACATGCCACAAATTCTGCTGACCTGGATTATATAACATGTCTTTGTCACATGTCCACGTGTTTAAATTATGGTTTTATATCGTATATTGGATAGCAGTATCCGTTGAACGAATAATATTACCAACTTCTATTAATCTTACTTTTCAACGTTGTCATTTATGATCATTTTGGATGGTTCAAAATGTTGGCCTGTAAGCAAGAATTGGTTTTAAAATAACTTCTTAAAAATTTCTTATAGAGTTGCTTTTGTACTGGACAGTAAAAATGTACAACGGGTTTCCTGGTATTATTGCAGTCGCATTTCTGATCTCTTTTCTCCTTCTCTGGTTTCTGTTTCTTGAGAAAGAATATAATTGGATATTAGAAAGCAACACACAGTGCCATATGTTAGGGTGTGGGAAAGAAGAGAGAAATAACCCGACGAAGTCTAATTAATTTGTGAATGTCTGCAAATTTACGAGTCCAAAATGTCTTTCGAAAAACCTAGACACGCCAACAGGCGCTTTAGTTTAGTTTTTTTTTGTTATTTCATTCCAAAAAAAATTTCAGGTTGATTATGGACTACTAGTTTCAACTCTTGTGTCTTCAATTTCCTTGTTTTTTTATCCATATAGGCCTATTTTGTAAAATATATATTGTGAGTGCTGTAAACACGTGCAACCTGCTCGTATTTGTCCTTTTTTACAGCCAAAATTTGGTCTTTCAGAATTAATGCCCACCATTAAAAGTCTTCAACATACAAAGATAGTGTCACATTTCTGTGAGGTGACAGCACATGACGTTTGTTCAAACTTGAGTTACCTGAATTGTTTTTATGCACGCATGTAAGCATTGCTGATCAAACAGTCTCACTGTTTTCCCTCGTGACACCTGACAGTTTATATCACCCATCATTTTTTTTATTGTTTTTTTTAAATCTTCGAAAAATGTTGAGACTACTCAGAACTAGACATTTAAAAAATTGTTGCAAGTGTGTAGTGTTACCTGTTTCTTTTAGATACAAGTACGACCTCATAAAGTTTTTGCATTGGTAAAGCCGGGACACCACCAAGAGTATTATGAGGCAGACTCTCGGTTTGTTGAAACAAATTTGTAAAATTGTTTGCTTATGCCAGTTTTGTTTCAGCAAACTTATGACGCTTTTTGCAAAAATAACGTTAACGTTTTTAGAAATGTAGAGCGTCTGCAATTTGTAGGTCTAAAATTGTGGAGACGGTAGCGAACCTGACTCGGTAGGGGTTGATCCATAAATTATGTCACACTTTTTTGCCTCTTTTTAAACACCCCCACCCCTTTGTCACAATTGTCACAAATTTACTACACCCCATCCATAATGAGGTCACAACCCGTAGATTTCGTCTCCCCCCGTTCCCCCAATTAGTTTTTAATAATTCTATATTCTTTTATAATTTTATCGGGAAGAAAGTTTTTAAGTCACCACAGGACCCAAATCTTTTTTTCCCAACTCTTATTCAAAATTTCAAATGATAAAAAAATAAAAAAATAAATTTTACCGCATATTTTTTACCGTTTGAAATAAGTTTTGATTGTGTGATGTCACATCATTACCAAACCACCCCTTGGTCACAATTGTCACAAAAAACAAACCATCCTAGGTGTGACATAATTTTTGAATGGCCCCTAGGAGCGCTATAAACACGACACTTTGAATCTGGGTTGTTTTAGTCTTTTGGTGGAGACACTTCGACTTCATTGTCATTTTTGTGACTCCATGGTTTTTGGTTTGTGTATGTGGATTCCAGACTCATTTTGCATGATACTCTTGGTGTCCCTGGTAAAAAAAAACAACATTATAGATTTCTATTGGTTTTATTGGTTTCAATTGTTTTCTATGGTTTTCTATTGTTCAGTCAATACAGCCAAACCATAGAATTTAATAGAAGTCAATTCAGGAACCATAGAAAACAATTAAAACCAATCAAGTGTCGAAATAACAATAGAAACCAATAGAATTCTCTATTGGTTTCTATTGTTTTTTTCACCAGGGAAGGCTTAAACATTCCGAGAGGACCATGGAAGCATCAGTATGATTTAAGTAGTCATACTGAACTAGCTATTGTTTAACCCGACTTGTCTAAAGTTTTAAACTATCTTACATAAATCTGTTTGTGTATCACCATCATTCTCAGATTAAATTTAGCGTTGCTATAGGTCAGTTGGCAAATTGTGTTTCCAGACTATATATGAAAAAAAGAATCGTTTGATAAGCACTCAGGATTGGCATTATCGACAAATTCATTATTTTCACATCGAAAGTAAATATCCTGGCCCCCTGTCGACCCTCTAAATAATGCTGCCTTAACAACACCAGACTAAAGATTTAATTAAAACCCCTCTTTTTGTAATTAGCAGTACGTTTAATTAGGCTACTGTTTGCGTGTGATGCGTCGTTTATAACGATACAAGATAAAATATAAAAAATATAATTAGTAAAAAAAAATTTACAGGACTGTAATAAAAATGCTGAAATTTGAACTTTTAAGATACCTACCTGCTAGCATGCATAAGAAATAAGCCCGGTAATGCAGTAATAAATAAGGCGCCGATCAGACAGCCAATATTAATAAAGTAGCTAATTAATTCGCAAAAAATCAGGCTTAGGTTAATGTTTTTTTATTTTTTGGTGGCGACCATAACCATCCTATTTTGGGGTGAAAACCCTAGCTGGTGAGGGCTCCAATCACGCTAGGCCAGATTGGATTTCAATCAAATCCAGGCACGCCATTTCACCCCCAGTGTGAAAAGTGGTGTGACAACAATAGCTATTTTCATAATTCTTATCCAAATAGCAGATGAGGATGTGTTTTTTATCGCTCGCCTTTTAATTAGTCTAATTAAGGTGCGAGTGGGGAAAGCAGGGTTGTTAATTTCCATAATATGAAGCATGCGTGTCCTGAAATAACCTTTCCGGAATGAGAGGGGAGTCTTCATAAAACTCGGCACATTCAAAGTGTTTAAGTCAAGGGGCACAAGGATTCTCTGCAACTAACAAAAAGTCTAAGCTTTAATAATCATGGTGAACTGGATTGCAGGAGGGTACAAGTTTTGCATTGAGTATACAGAATCGTGCTTCTTGAAAATAAATGGTGGGGATTTTTGATTTGAGAAACTTGGAAACTTTATTTCCCTTTTAAACGATAGACTTTATAGAGCATTTAGGGCAGTGGAACTTCGGGTTTCGAACTTAATCCGTTCCTTGACCATGTTCGTAAACCAAAAAGTTCATTAACCGAATCGATTTTTCCCCCATTGCAATTAATGTAAATCCAAATTATTGCGTTTTTTGGCCTAGAATTTTTTAACATGTTATGTCCTTATGTGTGGAAATAATACAGAAATGAAATATAAGAGTAATATTAGAAGAAAGCAGTTTAATATATGCATCCATGATTTCCAACATTATAGGAATTAAAGACACCCACGTGATGTCGTCATGATGACGTTGCTGCGAATCAATTTCATTCGCTGATTATGTTTAAGAAATTTATTTTAACAAACATTGTTTCCATTAGGAAAATGTGTATTATTCTACTCTATTCTGTTGCTAATTATATGATTTAAGTCTGAAAATGACGTCATCGGTGAATTGTCATCCATTGCTTCTGCAATTGACGTGGATAAAAAAAGGACGAACTTTTGCCATATTTGCAATTGAGGCTATATCTTTGAAACTAATATAGATTTTAATTTAAATCCTTGGAAATTATAACATTTTTGATGTTTCCTGTATTTAGTAATTTTTTTCGGGAATAAAAATCCGATTTTCTTGTAGTAAAAAACTGATTTTTCGGTGGCAAAAATGCAAATTTTCTGCAGCAAAATTGCAATTTTCGGGATTAAAAATCAAATTATTTTTCTTTAAAAATCCACTTTTCGGTAGAAAAAATTGAATTTTTCCCAGTAAAAATACAAGTTTTCTGTAGTTTGAGCTGGCCAGGGAACAAAATTTTAAAACCTGGAAAGTCAGGGAAGTTGAATGTTTTATTTGTGGGGAATCCTGTAGAACTTATTTGTAACAAAGATGTTCTTCTGAAATTAGTAAAATAATTGCATAAACTCGGACCTTTGATTGGTGGTTATAGAGCAATGTCTTCGTAAACTGAAGCATCGTTCGTAAGGCGAAACAACGTATGGTGTTCGTAAACCGAATTGTTCTTAAACAGAGACGTTCTTAAACCGAAGTTCCACTGTACTGAGAAATATCGTTTGACTCAACCGGTATGCCTTATCGTATCACTTTGGTATATAATTTCGCCCCATTTTTGAATTTAAATTTAACATTCAAAAATGGGGCGAAACCTGATTTTTAAAAAATGTAGTAGTTTTTATGGAGATTGGTGATCCCATTAACACGCATCTTGGTCCATTTCCAACACCTGTGATCCACTCAACGCACAATTTGAATCAAATTACATGCACAATTTTCATAGGCGAATTATATAAGTTGGGCAAGTAACGAAGTAAGAAGATCATGGGAGGGCCATGGCAAATATTTTTGTTGTTGTTGTTGTTGTTCGAGACATGATATGCCTACCAAGATATTCTGCTTGTTGTATATGCAAATGAGGGTTTCTTGGAGGGAAAAAAAGGGGCAAACAAAGTGCAGTCTGCGATGCAGAATATATGAAATATCTTTTTATTTCGCTTTCTCCCCCCTCAAGATAGGCGGCTTTTCATATTCATGTCTGTGGTTTGTGGCCTTCTGTGAATAATTGTGACATAAATAGGTCTGCCTTGTGATAGGGGTAATTTGAGGGGAAACAAATTGCGTGCACGCGATCACACTGCTTTTGTTCGCAGCCTGTATCTCGCTTTATGCTAAAATGAACAATAAATATTTTTACGATGTGTAAACGCGTAACAACTATAGCGGGGTAGTAAAAAAAATTGCGAATGACGAGACCCCAATATAACCAATTACGCCAGGATGGTAGCGCCGTAGTGGACATATTACGTGACTGTGTTACATGTAGCTTCTTAGTACTTGTAACCATACTCCTAATACGTGAGTTTTAGGGACTCGAGACTTCATTGCAACCAGTTGCTAAACTTACAGCAATAAGTAGTGCCAGTGCATTTTTTTATTCAACTGTGGAATGTTGATGAAATATGCATGTGTTAGGTCAATAGATCTTAGCTGTCCTGGTGAAAAAAACAATAGAAACCAATAGGGATTTCTATTTGTTTCTATTGTTATTTGAACACTTTATTGATTTTAATTGTTTTCTATGGTTCCTGTATTGACTTCTATTAACTTCTATGGTTTAGCTGTATTGACTGAACAATAGAAAACCGTAGAAAACAATTGAAACCAATAAAACCAATCGAAATTTTTATTTGTTTCTATTGTTATTTGGACACTATTGATTTTAATTGTTTTCTATGGCTCCTACATGTATTGACTTCTATTGACTTATATGGTTTAGCTGTATTGACTGAATAATAGAAAACCATAGAAAACAATTGAAACCAATAAAAATTTCTATTTGTTTCTATTGTTGTTTGGACACTTTATTGATTTTAATTGTTTTCTGTGGTTCATGTATTGACTTATATTGGCTTCTATTGACTTCTATGGTTTAGCTGTATTGACTGAAAAATAGAAAACAATTGAAACCAATAGAAATTTCTATTTGTTTCTATTGTTATGTGGACACTTTATTAATTTTAATTGTTTTCTATGGTTCATGTATTGATTTCTATTGACTTCCATGGTTTAGCTGTATTGACTGAACAATAGAAAACCATAGAAAACAATTAAAGTCAATAAAACCAATAGAAATTTTCTATTGATATCAATAGAAAACAACGTTCCAAATAACAATAGAAATCTATTGTTTTTTTCACCAGGGCTTTCATAGCAAATAAAAAGAATAAAATGCTTCATGAACTAAAAAAATATATTATTTTTGAAAAAAAAAATTGGAACGGATGTAATTGAATTGCACGGGTTCCTATGGTAATAATTGATTCGTTATACGGCTTTTCGCAATACGGTTATATTTTTCTGGAACGTATCTAGGCCGTACAACGAGGTATGGGTGTACCCAGTTTGAATACCACTGGTCTAACTCCAATGTCTACATTGGCAATTGCATCGAAACTCATTGTTTTTCATAAAAAAATAAATAAATAAAAAATACACAACTATAATGATATGCAGTATCGTACCCGTACAACACGTGTTTTCGATTGTTAACTTTTTCTTAGACTGTAATCTTGCGAGGGAGGACGTGCACAACAATAAAAAAACACAATGGGCATCCCATGCATCCATGAATACCATTTGCATGCAAATTACAAACAAGATGGAGTGGAAAATCCAGCGGCTACAGTCAAGAGCTCCGAGATTGAAGCGCAGGCGCAATGGGCACCTAATAAGCATTTATGAATTCCAGCGAAGGGGGAGAAAAGTTGGATGGTTTCAATGGCTAGATAACAAATGGAATTTTGGCGACTGCCTTTACCAGACGAGCCATTTGTATCATGGGTGTCGGGGACGGCGAGTTGATTACCAAGAAAGCGTGCATCAGTCATGGAGAGTTGCCTTCATGTAAACAAGGAATTTATCATGGGCAAAGAGAATCCATCATTTGGGCATGGAGAGATTTCCACCTTGTCTCTCCGCCGTCCAACATCCTCTCTCTCCCATAGAACGTGCCACTAGACAAGTGGAAAAAGGATGCCACACAGCGAGTGCAACACTCACTCACCACTGATGGCCTCACCAAATTAATGAACGCTTTTGAATAACACTTCATTTGCGATGGATTCAGCACACGCCGTTTGCCCAAATCGGGCCTCGACACCCAAAATACCCCCGTTTGAATAATTGCAACGCTGGTCAAAGGATCCACCGAGAATCCTCTTTGCATTTCGGCGGCTTGGGGTCTAACACCTAAAAAATCTACTGAAAAACCCCACCCTGGTGAAAAAAAAAAGGGCGGCATAGGGTTTACCCTCCCTGGTAAAAAAAAACAATACAGATTTGTATTGTTTTCTATTGTTATTTGGAACGGTGTTTTCTATTGGCATCAATAGAAAATTTCTATTGGTTTCAATTGTTTTCTATGGTTTCCTTTTGTTCAGTCAATACAGGAACCATAGAAAACAATTAAAACCAATAAAGTGTCCAAATAGCAATAGAAACCAATAGAAATTTCTATTGGTTTCTATTGTTTTTTTCACCAGGGCTGGCGAAAAAAAAAAAAAAAAGACATTTCTATTGGTTTTATTGGTTTCAATTGTTTTCTATGGTTTTCTATTGTTTAGTCAATACAGCCAAACCATAGAAGCCAA
>JAQGBW010005825.1:0-11416 GCA_034698625.1 Julus scanicus
ATTGATTATGAAACATGTTATAAGCATCCATAGCATGAACAAGGTGGTGGGGTGAATATAAATTTTACATACTGTATCTCTACTTTTAGACATACATATTGAACTGAACTAAACCAGCAAGTAAACTGGATATAGATTTATTCAAGTTAGCCATGGTGATTCCAAGATGCTAAGTATAAAGGTTTGATCAAACCTATATTGAACTAAATATCTAATGGCATATTTCTTATTAAAAGCAACTAAACCAGGGTGTAAAATATAAATTTATGAATTAATTTAAACCAGGCAAAACCGTTAACCAGACAAAATTTATGGAATATGTGCTGCAGATATGGCTTTTATGGACAACTGTGGCTTGTTGTGGATTTATGTGACATTTTATGGGCAGATATGACTTTTATAGATAGATATTGCATTTTGCGGCTACATGTTTTTTTGTGGACAAATATGATGTTAGTCCTGAACAGATGTCCTTCTTTAGATGTATAGAAGATTACCTATACAGGTTTGGTTATTCTTGTGGCTTTCTCACGAAGACGTTCCAAACGTGACTTCACTATCTACAGTTTTCCTAAATAAAAATAGGATTTCATTTGCTGAAAGGTTGCCGCGTGTGATTAACCGGAAATTGCCATTTATTTGAACCAGGACCCGGTTTTTTTCATCCCTTAAATGGATATCGGCTTTAGTTGTCAAATGCGCGCGAATTGCGTATTCACGCAGAATCTCATTATGCGTGAGACTAGCCTCTTGTCCCTATTGGCGCACGAATACTGTTGGGGATTACTGTTTATGCGCAGGATGCAAAGCGACGTTATTGAGTTTGCGACCTATTTTTTTGAGGGAAATTCCCTGATTTGGCGGAAGAATTGTGGGGTGACTTGGCTTTGGAGCTTAATAAATGACATATCACTTGTGGAACTTCAAATAAGTAATTATGTTTAGATATTTTTAGACTTTACACGTTCACAGAATGCACGCAGAAATTACAAAATATATTTATCCATAAGAGTAAATTTTTTACCCTTAACTTGTGCAACCAGAACTTTGAGCAACATCAAATTTGCCATATTTAAGTTTGTATGTATTTTTATAATGATAGGAATATGACATGCCCCTTTTTATGTTTAATTGTGCTATTTGTGAATGAAAAGGAGAATTCAGATGTTTTTGACGCTGCCAAGCTATACAAAATAGGTGATACTTCTTTGGAGAATGACTTTTTTGTTCACATATACGTACACTATTTATCTCCGGAGTGTATTTCTAAACGTTTACGTTGTATGTGCAGTCTTTACTTGACTGAAATCGTGTTTGAACACGTTTAAACAGGCACTTTTATAGAGGCGCCAAAGTTGGCACACACAAAAAACGCAGTGTTTACAAGGTGCTGTTTCGGTTTTGTTCTTTTTTTACCCCCACCTCGGTGCATTCCTTTTATATCCCTCGCACTTTTCGTAATTTTTATCGCTTGTTTCGTCGGTGTCTCATTTCGTTTCTCAATCTTGTTTTAGTCCCTCTGCAGTCGGTTCGCAACCTAGGCTAATTGAAAGATGCAGAAAATGGGATTGAAAAGCAAAGCAAACAGGGAATTCAGCCTTTCGTGAAACTCATCGCAAAAATTGCGAACACGCATTTAATCTGAGAAAGGATGGATTGACAACGAAAGGAATTGTGTTAGTGTTGTAATGAGAAAATAATAGCTTTTGTTTTGTTTTCTGTTATTCTAGGTTGTTACTGGATAAAATCTATACAGCATGATATGGTCACTTTGATAGTTATTCAAAAATTTCCGGATTGAAGTGAATATATAGTGATTTTTAAAATGAATGATGATCTAAATTTTAAAGGTTCCAATGTTCAAAAAAGAAGAAAGAATATGAAGATTAATTGTTAAAACTACACTGACTCTGTTTAAGATTTTTCTAAAAACAGACGTGAAAGGAAATTCTTAAATTACATACAATGGTTAATTCAATTCAGTAACTAACGGTCAGCAAATAAATGCCGTATGGTAGGAGGGTTGTACCCAATTTTTTAGGAGTCAGTAGCGACATAGACTTCATTGTTACATTGCATTTTTAATTAATCTAGGCTTAATCTTGTAAAAATGTCAATTTAGGAAAAGGAAGGGAATGGCCTGTTTGTATGAGTACATTCCAAGAGATGTCAATTTAACCAGACAATATTTTCATAGATATAACAGTTAAGTAAAAAATGCGGTGGCCATGACTTTTGTTTCACCTTGCTTAGCCAAGAACATTTTCACAGAAAACTGATTTTTTTTGGTATATTTTTCACTGTATAAATTGAGAATACTTGTATTCCAAGAACTTTAGAACAGTGAATATGATAGAACATGTTGAAGATCACGGTTTTCACAAGTAAATTAAATTGTCTGTGATGATACACTGTATAAGTACATAGGGTGATTCCACTGGTGAATCAAATTCACCCTCGTGTTTATATATTAATTTTGCTGGTGTTTATTATGATAGCTGGGTCGAGGGATGCTTAAGCACTTGACAGCGGTTCTCGCGTTTACGATAATATTTTTGCAGAGCAACGAGTTATGATAAGTGATGCCAGTATTTCATGCTGCCACCCGGCTAAAAAAATGCACCTGCCATTGGCACTTAAAAATAATATTTGGAGTACTTGTGCGAAATGTCAAGTGGAGAACGCTACATATTAAATTCCCAACCGGGTGTCTCGCCATTCCACCCTGGTGGCGCTGCGGCTGCCCCATTGCATATTTCTCAGAATTTGTCAAAGCTTTTGCTGGCTTTTCTCTGACTACACGTTTTTTGTCTGCAACTTTTATGTATATTTGCTTCATTCATTCTGGGTTTCAAACCAGTTGTCTTGATACTGGGGAGGATGTGTCTTGGAAGATGGCTTAACGTCACTTGGGATGCTCTTTGGAATGCATCGCGAACACCATTTTTGGTCCTTTTCTAGCATCAGATCCAGTTTGGAGTTGCGTAGTTTTTCTCTCTGTTATCTTCCTTCCAAAACGGTCATTTTGAGACCATGGATCGGGTGATTACCTTTAAAATTTCTCGAAATTCACATGGTTGTTCTTCGTGATTTTGGATTCCCTGCACGGTAAGGGGACCATGATGACCCTAGATGAACGAATATTCTCGTCCAGAGAAAAAGCAAAAATCAACGGCTTGTGGCAAGTTGTCTTGCAAAAACATCTGCGATCGATATCACTGATGAAATCCGGCTCGCGCAACCCCAGGAGAAATTTTGAAGCTAGTCTTCGTCTTCTTTTTTTTTTTCTTTCTTTCTTCCTTTTTTCTTTTTTTCTTAAATGGATCCTTAGCATATTCACGCGTGGGTGCCATATGGTAGCTTTCATCTTTTTCGGTGTATGTAACCTCTGGTCTTGAACATTACAAGTTTGAAAATATAACTGTTACATCCACTAACGTACACGAATCTTAAAATTTCAAAGCATATCACAAATGTGCAAGTATTGATTTTGGATGCCATTGTGGAAAACCATGTTCAGCACGTTGTTGGGATGCTTCCATCAACACGCTCGTTGCATAAATTACTCAAATGATACATTGTTTATACTTAAAAAGACATCATAGACACGATTATGTTCACCATGCAGTCAGTCTTTTGACTCATCTCAGCTAAGGTTCGGTTAGTTACCGCGTGACCGTGAGCACAGCTCATCCGCTTATAATAGCCGATCTTTGAGAATCCCCCATCCGGGGAAATCTCCTTCAATAGTCCCAGGGATTAACTCTTAATTAGTTTCTCTTCGGAAGACCGATGAAGATGCACGGATGTTGTCCCAGAGCGCTCTTCTTGTAGCTAGGCAGGATTATCACCGTGTTTTGTTGTTGTTATTGTCGCAGTCCCACCCTCAACCCCTCCTCCGCTCTATTCTACATTGTGACTCCCTCACAAATTAGACAGCGTTTTGGATCCCATACAGGGCTGACTCTGATTGCCTCGACAATGCATCGCTTACGACGATGAAGAAACTGCCTTCCGTAAAAATGTCAAGTTGATATCACGACGAATTATGTCGTTTCAAAATGGCGCTTTTTTGTTCGTGCTGGAAATAGACAGCGGTGGGTTTCCTGAAAGTAGAACAAAATTCCCCGAAAAAGAAAACGTCGCTTTTTAAGATGTTGTACAAGTTTCTCAGTGACTCCTGTATATATGAATTTCAGCTTCAAACTAACTGTTTGGTAACTTAAGGCTGTGCACAACTTCAGCACAAGCCAAATCCAAGTCCATTACCTGCCATGTATTTTTTTCAAACACATTTTTCGAAAGAATATACGTAGTTTACAATATATTTCCGAAATTTAATATAAAGTAGAGTATGAACTACCATGTAGAAAAGCTGTTATCTGAATATTTTCAGTAAAAAGCCTAAAATAAATGAATTTTTCTGCTTTCACTGATGAATCGTTGACAAGTGATGCCCCCTCAAATCAAAATAATGAACTACACACGTTTTGAAAAACTTTTTTTTAAAAAAAAGTTACTTCGTAATTTTTTTAAAAAATTGCTCTATTTGGTTCATTTAATATTGTTGATCATAATACAATTTTTTTTATTGTGCATAGTTGTATTACTTTGCCCAAATCTGTGTTTGAAAAAAATTACATGCCAAGTATAGGCTTTCGCCCCGCCTTAAGTCATTGCATAATGGCAATCACTACTAATCTTCACCTTCATCTTAAAATAGTCATCTGGGCTTAAGACATGAAACAGTCATCATCTTGCAGCTGAAGTTTATAAAAAAGATAACTTGTGCCCTTCAGAAGAAATGGACAGTCAGAGAAAGCGATACCTATCCATTTAAAAATGGCCATGTTTGATTTGAGAATTATAAATAAAATGTGTTTTTAAACATTTAAAACATTAATTTTGTAGGAGGACACTTTTTAAGCTAGTATATAAGTTTCTTTGTGAAGTTCTGTGTGTACAAAGTTTATTTGGAGAGCTGCTATTTGGTAACTTATGACATTGGACAATGGCAATCTTCACCATCATCTTTGAACAGTCGACTGTGCTGAAGAGTTGAAAATGTGTTCATCTTGCATCTGAAGTGTATAAAAAATATTACCATGTCAGTTTTGGAAATGATATACGAAGTACTGGGAAGAGCACACGAAAGTGGTACAAGATTGGAACCGGAAAGGGAAGGACAACTCGAATGGCTTGTTCTTGATTTTATCTACTGTTGTTGATCTGCATTGTACATGTTTCGACCAATATGGCGCTGACGTGTTTACTCGCCCTCCACCTCTGTTATTCTTCCTAACACGTTCTCGCCTAATCCCCAATAACCACTTCCCCATTGACAATTTGGATTGTGTTTGGCCATCTGTCACCATTGGCAGTCCATGTGGGGCTATTTCATCCCAACCACAGATTACCCCTCGTCCCTTCAACGATGAGCGTGTTGTCCATGGTAATGCACTTAACGGCGCTAAATCCCAACCGCAATATGTATACCGCAGGCTGGCAACAGATGGACGCTAGTCATTTCCCAAATGGACGCGACACGTACTTTACCATATGTCATGTTTTTTTTTTTGGCCCTTTTTTCAATATGTTTCGTGCTGTTTTGTTTTTGCCATGGCTCGGCTTCTGATGACATGTGCCGAGTAATATTTTTGATAAAATGTTGAGTGAATTTGCAGTTGCAGAGATACTTTAAGAAACTACTACGACACGTTCAGACAGGAAATTCCTGCATTTCTACATTTCTTACCTGTAGTTAAATTTTAAAGTCTCATATTGTTTGTTTATTGTAATTTGCTATATTTCCAAATTCTCAATATTGATACTTGTCTGAATGTATTCAATATTTTCGTAAGACTTGGGATATCTTTCCAGATGCGTTTAAAGGGATTTCCAAAATTCTTGTTAAGTAGTTTCCAAGATGCATTAGAGGAATTTCCAAGATGTTTTTTATTAGCTTGGAGTCTCGTTGATTTGTTGAGGTTTTCCTTAAGTTTGCCTCTTGCTATTCATTTTCTTGTTGTATGCTTCTTTGCTGAAGGTTTGCTTTACAATCTCGAGATTTTGAAGCTTCTTGATGATCCTTGAGATTTACCTCAATGTTATCCGCTCACATCCTTCCTCCAATTCACTCTTTAAAAGATGTTCCCAATTTTTATTCTCTTCATTCCCCCAGCATTGCAGCTATTGTCTACTTCAACAACTTTTGTTAGTCGTTGATAGCCGATGTCTTGGAGGGATTCCCTCACAAATTTCTCAAACCATCTCTCCCACGAAGATTCCCCATTGTGTATTGTCATTGTGTTAATGTGTGCTGTGGTGGCCAGTCGCTTGATGTTGTTTGAGAATTCAAGATTTCGAACAAATCTATCTATATATCCCAAACTCTGTCTTTTTCTCCTTATTGGAAAACAAAGAGGGTCTCTTTGTTTATCGACAAAGGAAGTGTCGTGGATGCGACTCTTAAAATGCCATTGTTTTAGATGTATGGCGATGGCCTCCTGCTCGTTCCATCCATCCCTGACAAAGACTTCTTTCTCATTAGCCAGTGAACATTCCCTCTCGCACTAATTAACGCTGCATTTTGGATACATGTCACTGGGTGATGAATGGATGGAGGAATGATGGTTGACGCGAGGATTCCTTTGGGATTTTACTGCGGTTAGGCAGCCCATAGAGTTTGCTATTGGTAGAACAAAGGAGTCTTTGAATTTTTCAAAGACATTCATTGAGGAAGTTGGACTTTTTGGTCAAAATCTGAAATGGTGCTGTATTTGTCTGTGTCTGATATCACATATTTGAATGTAGTCAGCAGTGTTAAAGACTCTATTGTTGAGAATACATTGTTTCTTGAATTTATATTGACTGAGAACTTCCATAATGTATCAACGGAAAAATGGGAATTTTTTCTATTGCCATTGGGGACTTGTGACTAAATTTACATTTATGAGAAGTATGTAATTTTTTCGTTGTTCAGAAACAAACTGGCTCTAATCACTAAATTACGATTCAGAGAATTTAATCAAACAACAAATTTATTTATGAAAATATTCGTTTGTGTATTTAGGACAAAAATTCGTTTATGTGTTTTGTCAACGAAGTGCTTTATTGATTTAGACAGTAAATTTGTTCAGTAAATATAAGAAGAATCAATGATTTTCATCAATACAAATATCCAAAATAAAGACAATTTTATAGCAAACAAAAATTCAATTAGTGGACGAGTTGTGTGCCTGTAAATGCACAAAACTCTATTATATATATAGAGAATCAATGAAATCTATCATGAAAAATCATTCCTCCATTCAGGGAATTGTTTTTTGTTTTTCATTCAACAGATTTGAAAAAGGGATTAAAGGATCATTTTCTGGTAAACAAGGATGTACGTGTATACAGATTCTGTTTACATCATCAAGGGTTTGATAAGCAAGGATTAATGTTTGGATTCTCTTGACTTTTTATCATATCCTCATCCTCTCCCCAACTCAGCTTGACCCTGTGAGCTCCGCCACAAAGGGTTTACTCATCGATCGGGTGTGTTCCAAACGCCGGAAGTCACAATTTTTCATCACCAGTAGGGATGGAGAGGGGTTAAGGGTCAGGGGTCAACGGTATGACCCCACTCTACGGATGACGCCTAATTGGCTGCTTGATGCAATCGATTTAATGCCGGCTAAGGCACTGCTAAGTGCTTTATGATGTCTAATGACTTTGTGTAGGGGATTATATTGATTAGCACTGGACAAGATGAGGCTGAATCTCTATTGACTAATATTTAAGAAGGATTAGAACGTTGTCTTTGAAGATTGGTATTTACTCCTGCTTTCAAGTTGGCTAATTGAAAATTTTTCATCTTGGAAACTTCTGTTTGATTTCAACATCAACAACAATGCGATCGTTTCAAAATCCCATTTGTATACATGAAATCTCGCGCAATATGTTTTGTAGATGATTTGATTTTGGAAGGTTCCACTAAGCAAGGTGTTACGAGAAAATTGTTTTAATTTTGACTCATCTTTATCAATGGTGTTTTTCCACTATTTTGGACACTGTTTAGGATATTTTAAGTTAGGTAATCATAACATATCTTGTCCAAACTTGAAAACATGTCTAGAATAAAGTTGTAGCTGTTTAATCAAAATACTGATTGTGATACAAGATGTCTCGCTTTCTTTGACTTCTCAGAAGTTTAGGACATCATTTGGGAATGTTTAGGTGTCTGGCAACTAATACTCAATTTATTTCCCTTTCGACAATACTGGAGCCTATTTATAGATTTCATTCTCAGTATACAACAGAAGATGAAAAAAAAAAACGTTGCTTCTCAGCCCAAATGGATTAGGAAGACAGAGACAAAGGCTTATCTTTCTCCTCGTTTTATGGCCAATGAAGACTTAGGCAAGCCATAATGAACTCGGTAATGATGCGCGATATAGCCCAGCTTAGAATTTCAAATCACCTTCATTATGTGTTTATAAGCTGTTCTGAAAAAAATAGCTTTTTTACTAACCTTGTAGAGTTCAAGGGAATCCACATTGCAGATTAGCTATGCTAAGTTAGGGGTTTGGCTTTTGGCAAACTTTGGGGGTTTGGAGCTATTTACTGTGATATGTTATTGCATCCGGGTGTGACGTTCATTGCTTTGTTGGACCATATAATAATATTAATTATGAGGACCTTTTTGGGTGATATACTGTATATGTGATGGAAGTAATTTCATTTTTAAAACTACCGGAATATTGAATATAAATAGATTTTCTGTAATGCTTTTTTTGCGCTTTTGGTGCATAAATAAGGCAAGGAATCAAAACCTCATTCATAGTAAGTACACGTTTGAGGCATTAGCGGAAAGCTGGACTTTACCAAAATGAGCCACTCTATAAGCTTATTGGTCACAAGCTTGGCTTTGCAACCATGATCCCTTAAAGAACACTTGGCGAAACAATACCAGCTAGTCTTTTGCCAATGTTAAATCTTTGCATTTAAAGATATCGCCGACCTAGTTACACAGGGTCACTTTTAATTTATGTGAACTGATATACTAAAGTTGAAGTGATTAACATTTTAACTATATATCATATTACGTTGTCACGCTGAAGTGCATTTTGCATATTTTGCCCCAAGTTTATATCAAACAGTTTTCTCATATACTGGTTTTAATTTAATAATATCTTTGATTAACGCATATATTCAGTTATTATAATGTAATTACTTATAATGAAAAACTTGGTAATTTGAATAAACTCATTCATAACTCCAATATCTGAATTTTATTTTATCTGAAGGGTAACATTCGTGAAATGGGTCGTGAGGTAACGCGATGTTTTTGAAAACCTCATTTTTGGTTGTGCTGAAAAGTGACAGGATGGTATCTTATTTGACAAGTAACGCAGGAACAAGTTTTTACAAACTTTTTAAGCAAGGGTTTATACTTACGTTCAAGAATGCCAACTCTTCACTTTTTTTGTACTCACTTTCTGTGATGTCATTCTCAATTGTATGATTGCAGTTTTCAGAGGTCATTCTCCTTAGCAAGGTGGACCAAATGCAAGTGCAGCAATAATGTTCACCTTCATCATAAATATGTTTAATTATGCTTATGATCATTTACAAGTTCATGGTTTAAATTACAAGGATTTACGATCATGAGCAAATCCTCTTCTTGTTTTGTAATCTGTGAATGATTAAGCAAACTACTGAGAAAAATAACATGCAGAAGAGTCTTCTAGATAAGTAGGGGAGACGGGGCACAGTGGGTACACTTTTTAGAATTCATTTTTTTGGGAAAAATATTTAACTTGTAGCATTTTAAAAGAATAACACAATAATATCAGGATCTGTTTTCATTTTGTCATTGTTTTAGAGCTACTAGTTTTTTTTGCTATTAAAGATTAAAGTTGGTTGCGCAGTGGAATACACCACATTGATAAATTGTTTAATTCAGCACGTCAATTTAAAATTCCAAGTATAAATTATAAAATCGATTAGAATTAACTGTAATTACAGCAGCTTTCATATTTTCACTGCTTACTTGTCCAAATGTGTTTTTTTTTCTTTGTGATTGTGAACCATTTTTACTTTAAAACCTAAATTTAAACATGATTTTTATTCAAAGTTATGGTTAATATAAACATATTTTCCAAAAACATGAATTGGGGTATGCTGGGTTGTGGTCCACTGTACCCCGTATAACCAATTTGATTTGAATTGGGCCTTACAGCTGAACACATGGCTAATTAACAAAAAATTTAGTTTGAAATTATAGCTGGATATACACACACTTGCCCATGGTATATTGCAGCATTACTAATGCTTTATAATTACACCTAGAATAAAAATCCAATTGCGAGTTGAATATAAACATATTTTCCAAAAACATGAATTGCAAAGAACTGCAAATATTTTATTCTATTATTGGGTCAGATCGCAGAAATTTTGGTTAATGAAAGAGTGCTGCATACAGCTTCTTTGCAAATCAAAAGCATTGGGTTGCTGATAAAACCTGATTTTATAAAGACGTTGTACCACTGTGCCCCGGTCTTTCCCTACTCTTCTGACTTAAAGAACTTTTTTACTGTGCAAGTTCATCCAGCATAATATGTTAAGAAATATTCGCCTTAACAACTGCTCTTACTGATCAAACGTACTTCTGCTTCAGCAATCACATGCTGAGCTGATGATTGGCAGTTGCAATTGCAGTTTTACTCAGTTTTGTGCCATTCTCTGATTATTTATCGTTTTAAAAACTACTCATAAACTATGGAACCGTATAAATCTCACCGTGGCAGTCCCTGCTTGTGCCATACGTGTGCCACCCTCATCACTCACTCGACGCTTATTTCGGGTGATGAGCCCCCACGGCATCGCGCTTCCGAGGTTGCGTTTGTGGTCCTGATTTATTTTCATTAGGTGCCATAGGTAGGCAATTTATAAATAAGAGCACAGGGGGCACTCGCTGCCAAGTTGGCATAAATTCGGAAGAGAAGGGCGCGAGGGGATCCCCTTCTCAAGGCACGCATCTATCATTCAGCACGCATGAAACGTGATTTAAATACGGTTACTGATATTAGTTCCCATATTTCACCTTCTTGCTTATGGCAAACTATGAGATTCTCATAAAGGAACGACTGAGTTTTCTTAAAATGTCGCCCTGGTGGCAGTGACTCAACCCCGCCTGATGCATCTGAAGGAGATGTCGTGGGTTTTGAGATGTCCCACCTTGTTAAGTCTTGCTTTCAAGTCCCAAAATTTCATTTTCTGCCTTTAAAAACTCGAATTTCTCTGCGAATTTAGAGCTAAAAATGGCAGTTTGAGACAGTGGTGCCCAAATCTGTGCTACAGTATGTAAAATTTATATTCACCCCACCACCTTGTTCATGCTATGGATGCTTATAACATGTTTCATAATCAA
>JAQGBW010005826.1:0-11415 GCA_034698625.1 Julus scanicus
AAGGTTCATCTGACGTTCACTCCACTTACTCCTACTCTACTCCAACTCTACTCCAGAGCAGCGAGTGGAATACGCCAATAGTCTCTTCATTTGTATTTCATTTTTTTTTAAATTCAACTTAAAGTACACAATGTAAAGGTATTGAATTTGTATTCATATCTGTCATCAACAAAACAAATAACAAACTGGGTCTAAATGCATTGCACGTATCATGTGATTGTGACCTTGTGCAACAATAATATCAATGACACTGTCTATATATCACAATGGGCTAGCTTAATCCTAATCTCAACTTAAAATGCATGTGACATGCCAAGGGCAATGGTAATTTATAAACAAATTTTAGATTCAATTGGTTGAGTGCCAATCATCAGTGTCATCACATCAATGCCGCATTTTAATTTATGGGGTAGCAAAGCGCATAACCGGCAAACAACAGTTGTTATAATTTAACATTATCACAAATAACATAAATAATGAATTTACGATTACTTAAGCCCATAACCACAAAATAAAAATAAAATTAATTTTAAAAATTTGCCAAGAAGGAATATTCCTATACATAAATCTTCAAACTTTAAGATGAATATATCTTTTCAGAAACTCAAAGTACCAACTATGCCGATTTATACGCAATTGGGTAAGTTACAGCAAAATGGATAGGGGCCATTCAAAGAGAAGGTCCTCAAGAGGGAATTAGGGAGGTCTGCTAGCATGTGGACACCAAGTGGACAAGGGGGAGAAGCAGTGGTAGAAAGCCATTATCGACGTCTACTAAGGGGTCATTCAAAAAAGACGTCCTCTTTGTCCACACTGTGTCCATTTTAGCCCAGACCCCCCCTCCCAAGAAGTAGGGTGTCCAGAAAATTTGTTGGAATTAACATACAAAGGCACAACAGATAAATTTCCAAGCATATGCGTCGCAACCAATTCCACAATATTTTTCCAGATTTTTCTGATTAACGGAATTTTCCTCCAAGGGAAATCCCAGCATAAAATTGGTGTTTAACACTAAGTTAGGCATAATTCCCGACTTTCCCGAGGTTTTAAAAATTCACGTTCCTTTACTTAGGACACATTTCTTCTGCTGTCTATTTTCACTGACCATTACAACTCAAACAGAAAATCCAAAAAGTGAAAAATACGATCTTTGGGGATGTCTTTTTTGAATGGCCCCCAGTACCACATTCAGATTCAGGAGGCTTCTAGTTACGTTGCTTTCAATATTTTGCATTTGGCGGCATTTGAAGATAATGGCGCCATCTATTACGGATTATGTTTAACTATCCGTTTTATAGTGTGCTATTTCTAATATAAATTAAAGGGTAAAGAGATAAGTCAACATTTACCTGCATTTAATTAGGAGTAGGTGATGAAAATTACGATAGATGCAGCTATTAGCAGCTAATTTCATTCATTATATTAAGGCAGACTTAGAATTAATGTATCATTTGCCAAGGAACTGACATTCTGTAAAACTTAAAATCTTATACTTCTTTACTTCAAAGAAAATAGAAATTAAACATACAAATCTTAAAATTCAGTTCCCTGAAGAAAGATTAAATATTGTAATTAATATACTTCATTAATTATAGGTTTTACAATTAAACTCATTTCTAAGCGGCCAACTATATGGTATATATTCATATTTTTTACAATACTGGTTCAATCTTAAAATTCTGCGTCGACATACAATATGGACCTAAAATCATCGCTGTCCTTTTTGATAACGTTGTTTCTGTGATCCACCCTTATAGTCACAGGTATTTGATAACATTAAATGCATATTATGTACAATATTCTTATCATAAAAAGCTCATCTGTGTCGTTAGCAGACGAAATTGCTATATAAATTCTCAGTTGTAGAAAGAGATGATCCTCCCTCAGTAAATATAAATGAAAAGAAGGGAAGATATCAAATGAAAAAAAAATTCGATGACACAAGCATTCCCTTTCGATTAACGATCACTGACTAGAGAGTGGTTAAGTCCTTCGTATCATCAACCTCGTCAGGTCCAAGACATTGCATCTGCCAGTCTCCACAGCAGGTTCATTTTAACGGCCTTATAAAGTTCGCCGATGTTAATTTTAACGTAATATTTAGTTATTGACTACGCTGAAAAATTGAAGATTTCAAGCAAGGATACTTTGCACGAATCATTGATATTTTGGTCCAATTTAACATAGATATACAATAAGGGTAAGTGGATTTTATTTTTATCATATTATTGTATAGTTTATTTTTTTATCGAATTCCAAACTCCCTAAACTTTCTGTTTATAATCTTCTCCGCTTTAAAACTAATTTGAAAAATATAATTTGAAATATATTGTGCAAATTTAACGCCATTCGAAAAGTAATGAAATGTTAAAATAATTCATCCTGAAGTATATAAAAAATAAGATATTTTCTTAATAACGATAAGTCTAGCATGGCATTTACATGAGAAACTATAAATGATGCTCAAATTTAAAATTTCATTTGTACAATTTTTAATATGCAAGTTTTCTGTGCCATAAATTAACCAGCAATTTAGCATTTTCTAATTTACGTGTGAATGCATTGACATTTTTCAAAGTTCAACACATCGGATTGTTAAAATGTACAAGTTTTATGCATCTGACAAAAATTATACCAAATAATTTGTATTTATTTATGATACTGTCATGTACATACGAGATTCAAATTAGAAAAGAGGAAGGAAGACCCAAACTTTCTTTTTTCAAAATGCATTCACAACACTATTTTAAAACGCCCTAAACTAAAATAATAATAAAAAAAGAACAAGAAATCCTAAAGAATAATTGTAAATGTAACAAAAATACAATATGTATATTCATCAAAACGTACATGTATATCCATATCATACAGACGCATCAAATATAATGGAGCTCATTAGTCATCCGTTGAAAATAAAACTGCGATGACTCAATTCAACATTCGCTGGTAAAATGACCAACATGCCATTCCCATACTGCAACATAGACGAAACACTCCACACTGCATTAAAATAAGTGGAAACTTGCATGACATTGATATTTCTTAACGACGGCGTCATATGGTCAAGCGTCTAACTCCTTCATCCGATATTTTTCGGACGTGTTTGAAAACATTTCTGGCCATGCATGGCGTTCAATGTCGATATATGACGTTAAATACTCAAAACTTGAATATGTATTATTACCACAATACAAGTCTGACAGTTAAGACCTTTCCTCGCCAAAAAAACAAAACAAAAATGTTTATATATATATATATATATAGGTCACTACTTTTCGAGTTAAATAGCAAGAAAATACAGAAGACAATTTTCAAAATTACAGAAAGTTTGGGGTCACGTACCCCCAAATTATCCCGTTCATGTCTGGATTTCGACTAACGCAGCCTATAGTTTAACAAAAATATGTTTGATATTCACATGACAAGGCATGCAGGAAACACTATATTGACCTGTTTTAACAACATAAAATCAAGATTTTTTCCCCTTCCGAGATGAAAGTTTGACAACAAATGCGAAATTACAAAACAGGTGTCACAATAAAAATGGCCGTCATTTAGAATATGCTGAATTTAGAATATACAGAAGTCACCACAATATGACGGAAGTGTTTCTCCTAAAACATGTGATTTGTATGTGAATCATGGGTTTTAGCACAAATCGTGCTTATGAGACAAATTAATACTTATAAATTATACTCATGTTTATTTATGCATTTATTACTAAAAAAACGCAACCAAATTATTAAAATTTTTAAACAGCAGTATAACATGAGATAATAGTACATAAAAACTAATAAAATGGAAATCGTACAAAAGGTAGGAGCGTACTTGAAACTAGAATAGGATGACTCCCTTGTCGCTAATGATACTGCAAATTAACGACCCAGCAGTGCCATTAAAATAGCCGAAGAAATAGGAACTAATAAAATTCTCAGTTCTATTAACCTGAAAGCATCAGGTGCGAAAGTAATAGGGGGTTGCATTTGCTTATTTGTTCAACCCCGTTTTGCTGCATAATTTCGTAACATCAATTAAAATAATGGGAATACATATCCGTGCCTGTGGTTCTTCCATTTCCAATAAGTGAATTTAGAATTCCCATTTGTCACACAGTAGCCCTGAAGGTACTGTACCTCAACACCCGCACGAAGGTGGCCTACATTTTAGCCACTGCATCCATAACAAACCTGGAAATTAGTTGCTCTTTGCACCAATTCTGACATCAAACCGTCAGGAAATTGTGTCCAATGGTTAAACGTGCATGTTAGAGAAAACAAGGAATCTTGATTGACCTACAAAAGTTCAACTCAAAATTTCTAATAGGTGAGTACATAGGTGTATTTTGAATTGATGCATGTTTAAATTTGTACAATAATGGTAATGTCTGCTGTCAAATTTGTTGATGAAACTTCATATTACTTAAAATAATATCAATGTGGTGGACTAGTTTGAAGTGTGCATAGCATCTGTTACAAATTTCTATTGTGTACAGTATGCATCTTATACTAAATGCACTATAAATCCGTACACACAAATTGTATTTAATGTATATTCTGTACCAGAAATGTCACAAGTACATGAATTCCTCAATATACAAATATGTTATAAACATGTTCTTAAAAGCATGACTAATTGTAACGGTACGATTACAGTATAGAACAAAATTTAACATTTAACTCAAATTATAAAATGTATGGAAGAGTATATATTGGAAATACTTTATTGTTGGTTGACTAAATTGACAATGTACAGTCAGCACAGTTCATTGTAGTTGCCAAGTATAATTACAAAACACAATGACATATTACTAAAATAATTTAGTGGTATTCTACTCATTACTATCCCTAATTGAGAAAAAGTTTTAAACTGATTCAAATTGATGAGAAAGTGAAAAACTGATTGTAAACTGGTAATATCTGAGGTTATTGCTAATAGCAAATAAGACATGCAACTATAATTTATTCCATAAGGGATACTTTTATTTTCATGGTTCGTATACTTTATTTAATTTTAATTAAAAACAATACAGTACACTTATAGTAGAAATACAGAACAACATGCTCTAATGGTCCACGCATTAAATTTTATAGAGAATATTTTATGACATTTTTTATTAAAGATGGCAGCCAACTCTAAACCAGGACTCCAATCTTTCGTCAAGCACATCCGCCATGCCACAGTGATAACGCTAATATGGGTTGTCATTTCCACGAGTATGATACTAGCCAATCCAGTGGCTAATTCAGCGAAATCCGTTAATCACCAGGCAATCAACGGTAGTAATCAACAACTGAAAAACCATCCTCGACAACCAGAATTGAAGTCACCCAAGATGGTCGCCAAAGTGACAGCCGAAACTCCAGGCTTACAATCTGAAGGATTTAATTCTGAGAAGTCACAGACTGAAACGCCATTTCCAGAATCCTATTCCAGTTTCAATTACGACTGGTTGAATTTCGGCTACTTCAATTACTTGCTTAACGTCACTTCAGGTGGGGCGAGTCATCCCCCAATCATCCAACGCCCCAAGAGGAAAGCAAGGGTTCCGTACCAAAGCGTGGGATTTGTCCGATGGACTCGCAACACTATGATGGCCAACTTTCCAGAACCTATGAAGAGGATCATATTTCCACGATGTCCATTTTTCCCTTGTCCAGACAATCACGCATGCGATTTGGCAACGAATTCCTGTCGCCTTTTATTGCATCCGGAATATGAATGAGAACTTTGACATAGAAAAACTTTAAAAATAATGGCATCTTAAAAAAAATACTTAGTTTTAAAACATAAACGAGGAAAAGCGTATACATCTTAAAACATGACCCTTTCTGAAAATTGCATAAAGGATAAATAATTTTTATTTTTTATTTTTCCATATGTTTAAACTTTAGAATTGATACCTGAATGAAACAAAAATTGAAACTTCTGAATTCTGTGGGTCCACTTCGGGGAAATAAGACTACCTTTTGAATTACTAATCAATTAAGCTAATTTTTTCCGTTATTATAATTTTGCAAGTATAATTTCTGACATCTGAACAACAACAGCAAATTAAGAAATATTTATAAAACACTAACTATAATTCATTTTAAATAATATAAATTCAGAAAGCTCTTTTATTAATTTAACTTGAAATTTTCTGTACAGATGGTTT
The DNA here is from genome assembly GCA_034698625.1 of Julus scanicus. Classification (NCBI taxonomy): domain Eukaryota; kingdom Metazoa; phylum Arthropoda; class Diplopoda; order Julida; family Julidae; genus Julus; species Julus scanicus. The sequence goes on from JAQGBW010005826.1 coordinate 6,155, forward strand.
CACGGTTTGAGCATTCTCATATTGACTGCCAATTTTAAAAGTGTAGATATTTTCTTTAGAATGTCACGTTTTTGTTTGTATACAATATAGAATTTATTTTAACTCGTAAAAACCACCTGCATTAAATGTCAATTTTCCTTTCAAATACCGCGCGTCACGAAACGTATAAAAGTTATTATTTGAGATACTAAAATATTAAAAATATATATTTAAAAAAAAATGGTTTCTTTATTTTAATTTTTTTCTAAAAACTTAAATTCGGCTTCCAAAAACATGTTCAACTTTGTGAATGGTGACAGTTAGTTAGTTCATGGATAACTTTAACCAAGTTTAATTGCATTTGCCTTGAACTTCTACTAAAAGTCCACACAACCTTTCCGTTAGCAGGATAAACCACGCCATCAAAGCCAGATCATTTAAAATTTATAAGAGGTTAAATTAAATGAATTAATAAGACAAGATTAATTAATCCTAAGAGAAAATAAAAGATCAAACGACTAAAAAGATTAAAGCAACCAGTATCCAAAGCAACGAAAAAAAAACAATTTATTATTTATTTAGGGTCAATAGGATTCAGTCATTCGTTTACTTTCCCCAATCCAAGACCAATTTCTATCTAATATTATAATTAATTGGATTTTTCTGTTTGTTTTGGCTACAACACGGAAATAACATGAGGATTACAACAAGGGAGTAATTTCATTATAGTTTATTGCAGAGGGAGTATATAGTAAATACGAATGTTAAACAATGGAGAATTTTATTCTATTTAGACATAGATGGAATTGTGTTTAGTTTTGAGCATAGTGTATTCAAGTATGAAAATCACATGTACCTGGTCAGGTATGAACACATATGGCGTTAATATGCTCAGATATGTCAATTTTCTGTTAAATACAATTTGTAGTCTAACTTCTCCCTATAAGCCTCATCGAATGCACTTTTTTAAAGTTTGCAAATTTTTTATAGAATAATGGAATCAAAAATAGAAATTCCATGCCTAATAACGTTTTTTATAACACTTCTGTGTTATATTCTTTTATTTTGTGAAAAAAACTGGATGGCAGCATTCCCTCGTTGACTGAGTACAAAAATTAAGCACAATATATTGTATGGCTTGAGAATAGTAATAGAAAAATATGTAACACTTTACACTGGATAGCGTAAAGTCATGCATTTAATGACCATATTCTAGCCGGTGTATATTTCTCAAAAATAAAATTAAAACGGTCAAGGCTCAGTTCGATGAAGTACTCTGAAAATGTTCTATATGACCCCGAAAATATCCTTCAATCTAATTTTTTCTTAAAACTTGTTATCCTTTTTAGTTTTAAATGTGATCGAATGCCAATATTTAACCCCTTGGCTTCTGCCACCAGATTCAAGCCTTAATCAAGCGATATTTAGCATTTGTATTACAATTTTCCATCAATTTCTTCTCAATAAGAAAATTCTGTACAGACATCACAGTATGTATATATACCATATAAAAGTAAAATGCAACCATAAATTTCTCAAATTTCACAAGTACCCGTATTATAACATGAAGGGTGTAAAATTTTATTTCACAAAGCAAGGGCGACTCCAAACGGTAAAAAATTGACACTCAGATAGGGATTGAGTCCAAGGAACACTTGGCAACTGCTGATAAATCAGAACAAAGAATCGACAGTGAACTAGACAGATTCAAATGAAATTCATCATGGACGTTTGTTTGAGTTGTCCCCTATTTCGTTAAGGATGAGTTACTTGGTTAGCTGTACAGTCTGCCTAGGGTCATTTGCACTAGGCATTGCCCTTGGGTATCCATCACCCGCCATTCCAAACCTAAACGCCCATCGAAATCCGTTCCACGTAGACCCCATCGCCCAATCCTGGATCAGCAGCATCTTAAACATCGGGGCCCTGGTCAGCAGTGTATTCGCAGGGCAAATGGTTGATCGGTTTGGCCGAAAAGTGACCCTAATGTTGTCCGTTGTACCTAGCGTGGTTGGCTGGGCCCTAATAGCATCCTCCAGCAATGCTGCGACCATGGAAATAGGCAGATTCTTGACTGGTATGTACATATATAATATGGATTTTCTTGAAAATGCATGATATGCCCTTTGAGGAATTGCTTCTGAACTGCTGTCCGGAAAATGGAATTGTCAGTTATCCTGCTAACCATTCTGGGTGAGTGTGCTAGGACACAAAATAATTTCTCATTATTAACATGTGCAGGTTAGGGGCCATTCAAAAATGACGTCCTTGAGAGGGGGTAGGGGTGGGACTGCTGGCATGTGGACACGAGGCGGGGGGAGGTCAGGGGAAACCATTATGGACACGTCCACTAATGATGGTATTTTTTTAGTTTTTTGGCTTTCTGTTTGAGTTTTAAAGGGCAGTGAAAGAGAAAATTGGTCCCAGTCCAAAATGTACCTGAATTTAAACCCTCGGAAAAGTCGGGAATTATACCAAAATTTGTGTTAAACGCCAATTTTATGCCGGGGTTTCCCTTCGAGGCCAGAAAATTTCCTTTAGTCAGAAAAATCTTGAAAAATGTCGTAGAATTGGAAATTTATAGGAAGGGCCTTTGTATGTTCCTACAAATTTCTGGCCACCTAGAACGTCTAGAAGGACGCCTAGAAAGGGGAACTGGGGTATCTATAGACTAAAATGGACACCATGTGGATTTTTGAAGGAATTTCGGGGACTTTAAATGGCCTCTTAGCATTTCCAAAGCCGTTCCATCCAATGTATGTCCATTTCTGAATCCTGAATTTCTGTTTACAGGTATTGGTATCGGTATCTGGGACGTTGGTGTCCCGATATACATCGCCGAGACAGCCAGAGCAAACGTGAGGGGATTCCACGGCTTCTCCTTTGAGCTCTCTGTCAATTTTGGCATAGTCCTAAGCTTCATACTGGGTTACTTCCTCCCTTGGAACTGGCTTGCCGTGGTAAGCTGTGCCATATTGGGAACCACTATGCTCCTGTTGTTGTTCCTGCCAGAAACTCCACACTGGTTGCTCATGAGGAACCGCCGCCAGGAAGCCATCGACTCTCTATTGTGGTTGCGAGGGAACTCTGGTATCAACGATGAGCTGGAGGAAATATCAGAGAGTCTGAAAGAGGTTGGCAGGACAGTCAACTTTGGCGATTTCTTGAAAAAACGCCTGTACAAGCCTTCCCTGATCATCTTTGGTCTGATGGCCTTCCACACTTACGCGGGTATCGATGCCATCTCTTCTTATGGAGTGAACATATTCCAAGATGCAAAAGTGGGTATAGATCCATACCTACAGGCTATCATCATTGGAATCGCCGGATTCATTGGCAACATGCTATCAACCTTAGTTGTCGATCGTGTTGGTCGTCGTCCACTGCTTCTAGTGTCTGGCAACACTGTAACTGCCTGTTTGGGATTACTGAGCTTTTACTTTCTGATGCTGCAAACGCAACCAGTTTTCGCCACAGGTTTCCTGCACTGGATACCACTCAGCAGTCTCATAATTTACCAATTTGCCTTCGCCCTGGCCTACGGCCCAATTCCGTTTTTGATGATGTCAGAGCTGGTACCCACCAAGGCTCGAGGAATTGTTGGGGCCTTGGCGGTGTCCACCTTATACGCCTGTGACTTCACAGTCATGAAGTTTTTTGTTGATATCAACTTGGCAACCTTTGACGGTGGCGCTTTCTTCGTATTCGCTGTCATCACCGCCATCAGTGTGGGTTTCGTCTATTTATTTGTGCCAGAGACAAAAGGCAAGAGTTTGGAAGAGATTGAGAGGTTCTTTCGGTAGATATGCAGACGATGACAGTTTTCAGAAACCCTGTTGCTCACTTATAAATTGCAGTTCGGAATAGCTTTTTCAAAGTTGAACCTTCAGCTGGAATTTCACATTTTTCTCATCTTTGTCTGCCGACAATATCATTTATTGTCCTCCTAAATGTTTGTAACGAAAGAATGAATGTATTTAAACTTTTTTGAGAAACCATGTGCAAGTAATGCTCGGGGAGTTGTTTTTCTTCAACATCAAACTACCAGGTATTCTTGGCAGACTTCAAGATATATGTTGCAATTTAGTTGGTTTCATAAATGCTTTTTTTCAATAATGTTTTCTACAGTACTTGTATACGTGTTATAATTTGTACAAGTCCCCATGTGCAAGCGCTATCATAAACAGCGCCCAATAAACATCCTCTTGTTTAAATGTAACAGTTTTGCGTTACATTTTCACAAACAAAAATTCTTAAACCATAAATAATTTCAGGTTGTTAGACATGTTTTTTTTTTTCAAATTTATTCGTCGTAAAACTATATAGCTACATATCGAATTAAATTTTCAAAACTACCATATAAACAATATAAATTGGCGATTTTTTTTAATAAAAAGAACAGGCTAATTTTGTAATATACAATGGTTAAGTTTCATCATGTATTAATATACATTTTACCTATTTTTACTGTTTTAGTTCCTCTTCAAGAAAAGGATTTAGCAGCTAATTTTTTAACATATGTAAACGCCAACTAAAAAGTAAAATTGAAGTTTAATTCTATGTGGCAGTATACATGCAGCAGTATCCGTACACGTTACAATATTTACAAACGACATAAAATGGGTGAAGTTTTGTAAGACAACACAAATTATAATTTTCAATTGATTTTTTAAAAGAAACTGCTTTTGTATGGAGGACCATTTTGGACCACCTTATACAGTGTATGCATCTAATCAGATTTTTAACTTCATCATTGTTTTTTTTAGTAACAGCTAGAATACTCATTTTTATTGCACAATTAAACCCACGTACAAAGTATTAAGATACGTGCAAATTTTCTTTGATTACTTAAAGGATGTCCACCATTTTATAGCTGTGGGCCACAAGTCATCAGAAATTTTGATCAGCGGAGATTTTTAAATCTACATTAACGGTTGGTTTAAACACGATACAGCCATGATGTGAAGTTTTTCCAAGGTGGCATAACTCGTTGCCAGACCGATGGAAAAATACACTTCCCAAAATTAAAATTTGTTGAAATGGTTAAAAAATATTAATTTATCAAACTTATCAAAATCCAAACAGTCGTTCTTCATAAAAAAAAAAGTTGAATCATACGTGAAATAAGTGTACAAGTGAAGTGCAAAAAAACGTTTCAGTCTATATGGAAGACAATTATTTAATTGTGAGCATGTCATAATTGCCAATATATACTGCGGTTACATGAGCACTGAAAGTACTTCAATTTGAGATAAATAAACGTACCTTAAACCAAGTCTAAA
>JAQGBW010005827.1:0-11413 GCA_034698625.1 Julus scanicus
TTAGGTCGGCACGCATGCGCAGATCGAGTGACGGTCAGAAAAAGACGTCGGACGATGCATTGTGAACCAGGCATTATCCTCGAAGAACTTCAAAGTTTATTTAAGTTCGTCCATAAATTTCTCTAGAAATTAAATGCTAGGATAAACCGATTTTTTTTCCATTTACTATGCATGACATGAAGTAAGAGAGATACACGAAGTCAGTTCTGAAAATGCGAGCGTTTTGTCCAATTCTAGACTCGTTTAATTTGATCGATGAGCTTATAATTAACGGCGTTAATTATCAATATCGCCTTAAGTGTCGTGCCATATATTCAAGTATCAGATGTAATTAAGCCCACGCGAAGCCTTCGTTAATAGTGTAAGGCTGTTCCATGGAAGACATGTCACGCTTATATTATTTTAATTAATTAATTGGACGAAGCTAAATGCATCATATACAGGGTATGGCTTAAGTTTAAAAATGCATACATTTATTATGAGAAAATGTTTAAATTAAATTAAAATTTGAAAACCGAAATGTTCAAATTTTATCGTGATTTCTTTTTTTCTGTTTAATTAGGCCAGCGAATGATAACAGCGGTAGAATGGAGCTTTATTATGCCCCTCACAGCCCTCCTTGCAGAGCCGTCCTTCTGACCATCAAAGCACTAGCACTTCCAGTCACACTAAGAAAATTGGACATGCTGCAAAGGGCTGAACACAAACAAGTTTGGTTTCTGACAGTAAGTATATCAGTATACATAAATTAAATTGTGTAAATAATCATAGTTGCAATACTCTTTATTTAGATTCCTTGACCAATTCAAAGCACTATAAAGTTACATTTCAACAGTTTCCTTAAATAGTACTTTGCATACTTATGCACAATTTTGGGTGATCTTTCCATGAGCATACCAATGGTCCCAGGACGCAAGTTCCGCATAGAGTGCGTCTCCTGGACATTCAGTGCAACTGCCATCACGGTGACCATAGAGGCCATAAGTGTCCGCAACTTTGGCCTACACGTTAAGAGAATACCTATTAATTAACTGAAAGTTTACTGCTGGGAACCAATACCGGCAATGCAAGCATTTTACTAATATAATAGTGTTTTTATCTTTGACATTTACTGTGCCATGGGGAGCTTACACCAGAAAGCATGGCAGTTATCTTTTACGTGTGGAAATATACATTTTGCAGACAAGATTATTTTCAAAAAATAAAATGCTTGCATCGCAAGTTTTGACTTTATGACCGCTTCATAATTGCCCATACTTCGTATAATCCACATTGGACCAGGTTCTGGGCAGTGGTTAGCATGATATCAGTGGGCAGTTTGTCCATGTAATTTCCCAACAAGGCGAAACCTTCCGATTGGTTGTTCCATCCGTATGTTTGGGCTCCGATATGGTCCCATCCTCGACCAACGTACACAGCACCATCTCCTCCGATCAGAAAATTATATCCAATATCATCCCAACCTAGATGTTGTAAGATGTTGGTTAAAATTATAGTAAGCGCATATGCATTGTGGGACTGTAAGGATTTTGGATGTGTTATTTTTTCGTATTTTGGTAAAATTACGCCTAATACTTTGATGTGACTGCCATGTTCAAGATCCTGGACCTTTGCACTAACAAGTGTGGCTGAAATGTCCCTTATACAGCAAATACCATCGCTCTCTAACTATTGTTCAGTCTAGCAGAATTTCTTTTAACAATACACTTTTATGTGGATGCTCCACGTTCTATGACAAAGTTGTGTCAACAGTTGTTAGTAAATTTATAGAAATCATTGATATGTTTTAGCCTTCAGCTATGGGGGCATTTATATATTTCCGCATTCACTCACCAAAATATTATACCCATATTTATGTTGAGTGATGGAAATGACGCAGTCATTATTGTTATGATCCATCTGTTATGCTCTCAAGCTCGCAAGCTAACAATCATTAAATTGCCTAAGTCAACTCTTCCTGAATATGCTTATGCTGCATATGTAAAGTTGTTCAACAATATTGGACGTATTACCGTTATGATTAACGTGGTAATCCTGAATGTCTCTTACGGCCTGAGAACAAGATTCTGTATCATTGCACTCTTGCATGTCCGTGTGATGGATGAATACGTAATCAACTGGGGTGATCAAAGGACCACCTCCCACAGGATACTCTGAGCCCCATTCATCACGAGTGACCACGTCAAAAAGGTCGCAAGGACTTTCTGAAAATATTCAAACATAATTAATTTTTAGTCCTATGATGCAGTGACTTCATATAAAATTGTTTTGTAACCATCTGCCATTTTAAAAATAATTAAGGAAACTAAGAACTATGTGCATGGATTCCTTGGATCAAACACTTACGTTGCTCCGATACTCCATATAGAAAAGCAGCTTGAAGAGCAAACAATACAACTAAACCCGCCATATTTGCTTAAAGATGTGGCAAAACCTTGATGAACAATGATTCTCAATTGTCTCGACGTCCAATGTATTTTCATTTACTGATTACAGCATATGAAAATGATATCGTATATCTTTCTAGTGTCGGCATTTTGATTTCTTTGACAGTTTTGATAGTGTATGATATTTTAGTAATTGTTATATCGTGTGCAAAAAATAATAAAGTGTGTACATGATAATGTGTGGCTATGTTAACATATATGTTAACTGGCCACATGCAAATATAGCTAAAACAAATTTCTAAATGGTTGAGAATACTCTGTGTCAAGACTCTTTACACTATAAATGTTTCGAATATTTTAGCTGCACAATTTTTTGAGAATAGGATATGAATTTTGTGACTTTTAATATAAAAATAGTTTATTTTAAAATTATTGTTTTCAACTTTTAGATAAATCCAATACACACTGTTCCGGCATTAGACGATAACGGATTCACTTTATGGGAAAGGTAAACGTTTTCATCTATGCAGTAGGTGATAAGGGCAACTTGCATTTATTGCTCCTCTTAATGGCTACCTCAAACGTCGTGGTATGTGCAAGAAAAATATTTCAGTATATGACGTTTTCGTATTGGAGAAACAGACGCCATTTTAAGGAAGAAATAAATGCAGGATATCCTCGTATTTCAAGCCCTGCTTGACAGATGTTAGGTTGTCACGTGAATTATGAAAAACCATGCAGCAAGTATTGATTTTTAATTTCAGTCGAGCTATTATGCCATATCTAGTGCAAAAATATGGCAAAGAGGATTCCCTTTACCCCAAAGATCTACAACAAAGAGCACTTGTGGATAAAATGCTCTACTTTGATCTCGGTGTTTTATATAAGAGCATTATCGATTATTGGGTAAATTTTATCTAGAACTTTTTTAAATGAGATCATGTCCATACCAACATATAACCTATAATATTTCCATTTTACTGAAATTAAAACATTTCTTAAGAATCCACAGGTGCATGGTGGTCAGCCTCCAGATTCCCAAAAAGCTAATCTTCTGAAGCAGAGTCTGGAATATTTGGACGATTTTCTGAAAAGCAACAAATACGTTTGTGGTAATCACATCACAGTAGCCGATTTCAGCATTGTGGCGTCCGTGACCACGCTAGACACTTATGATTACGATTACAGCAGCAGCGCTAATGTCAAAAGATGGGTGGACAACCTCAGGGCTGAATTGCCTTATTTTTCAGACGCCATCTCAACAGGAGTGGAAATAACAAAAACTTGGGTGAAGACAGTACAAAAGAAACAGTAGAGGGAACAAAATTAAAAAAGTTAAATTTACAGAAAAATCCGAACAAATATTTTTGTTTTCTTTGCAAAAATTCGTTTTAAATATATTTAATACGTAATTAGCTTTTGCTTCAAAATTTATTCCAGACTATCAATGGTTTAAATGACATCTGGCTCTATAACTCATCTTTACTTGTAAGCTCAACTTCACAATGGATGCAATAAATATATCCTAATTAATCATTATCATTTTTCTGTGACACATACTATACTATGGTCATCAAGCAAGCCACCTGTTTCAAATGCATTGCAAACTGTCTGTGCGTTTTTTAGTTTATGTTATGGTCGTCTTTGATTGTAAATATAACGTCAATCAATGTGTCAACAATGTTGACCTGTCAATTGAAGTTTTCATTTGAAGTTGACGTGGAATTGCGTATATTGTCATCTTTTTGTTGGACATGATAAAAAAATCATCTGTGTTGATACAACTACATTTGGAAATATCTAGATGGAAAGTTTCATAAATGTAAACGGCAACAATATTTAAACTTCTATATTGGGCTCAATTGAAACGTAAAGGTGCGAATCTTTATAAAATTCATTGTCATTGTTGAATGGTGTGTAACCTTAACATGAATCACATCGCACATACACATGCACATATCACGTGGTTAGATAATCGTTAAACTTTCTATTTAGCTGTAAACGCATATAAGAACAAAATGGAAACAATATCTATCTCCAATGTGCACAAGGTGTAATATTCAAGTGTTTTTTCTATTGGCCATAGCATGCAGACAAGTGTTCACTTTTGTGTGGCAAAGTCTCGCAACTTTATTCAGGTTTTCAATTTGAACTGTCGCCTGTCAATATATTTCAATTGTAGATAGATCGTAGCAGCTGAATAAACCTATGGTACAGGTTCTGATGACATTTTGATAGACACATTTTAATATCATTAGTTGACATTACGTCATATCAGCCTTGATACTTGACATAAGTGCTTATGTATTTAAAGAGTATTCCGTGATGAACTTTAGCTTGTTTTGGTTATAAATATTGAAAACTACCCTGACTCAGATCATATAATATTCATTTCTGATTTTTCATGGCTTGATTTTTTATACTTATGCTATTATAATCTTACTGTTTTCAAACCTTAACTTCAACTTTATTAGAGACCTTCGATCAGTTTTCAAATCTAAAATCCTCTGTTTAGAAAAACAGATAAGAAATTCTTGAAAATATGATGTTTTTATTTGTGTTGGCTTTCGTCATGGCCTTTCTGCAAAATAGCCTTACGCAATTATACAATAATCCTAAATATAACAAATCGGATCCTTTGTTTTTGACTTCTTTAATCAGAGATGGGGAGCACGAAAAAGCCAAACAGTTGAGTTTTGTTGAACCTTTCGAAGGATTCGATTATGTCAGTTTTTCAGGATTTATAACCATCGATGGCAGTCGCAATTCGAATATTTTTTTCTGGTATTTTCTGTCTAAGGTAAGAAATTACATTATGAATATTTCTTGCATTTTCTCTTGTCATAGGCTTTAAATATTTTATTGGTTTTTTTTATAGAATAATCCTGAAAATGCCCCAGTGCTACTTTGGATGACCGGGGGCCCAGGAATATCTTCACTTTCTTCTTTATTTGGTGAAACAGGACCGTTTTATACCGATCCTGATTTAAATTTGAAATCCAGGGAATTTAATTGGATTTCAGATTATAATGTCATCTATGTGGACATCCCTGTAGGAGCAGGTAATTCAATCAATGTGCTATTTTCGGATTATGTAGCATATAGAACGCTTAGCTGAGTTACTTAATATTCCTGGAAACTTGTCCCTATTTTCAGGTTTCAGTTTCACAAACAGCACTTCTGGTTATGCTCGCAATATAACTCAGATGACGTCTCAAGTTTCCAAGTTCCTAGAACAGTTTTTTATTTTGTTTTCCGAGTTTAAGGACAACGACTTCTACATCGTGGGCAAATCTTATTCAGGTACTTAATTTTAACCACGTTTTAGTTAGATGAATATATATAATTTTTATAACATAAAATGTGCGCACATTTTTAGGAAAAGTGGCAATGTCACTAGCCACGTATTTGCTGAACAAGAACAAAAGTGGTAAAGCAATCTTCAATTTGAAAGGTGTGATATCCATTTGTGGGTTTCTGGAACCAGCTTATATGAGCGTGGCGAGTGAGCACTTCTATCAATTGGGACTTATTGATGAAAATCAGAGGAAGCAAGTGATTGACCAAGAGACTCTCATGATATCCAGTTATGAGAAAGGTGACCTGGTACAGGCTAACGAGGAATATTTAAGCCTGGAAGCAATGCTCACCAATATGACAGGAATGACAGAATTCAGCAATTTCATGTTCACAGAATTGCCCAGAATGTTCACAGATTACGAATCTTTCATCAGCCAGAGAAACAACAGGGAGAAGATTCATGTTGGAGATCTCCATCATTTTCATGGACCTGACGATGTTCTAAGAACGCATACAGATCACTTGGCAAGTGCTAGACCCAACGTGGAATACATTCTCAACAATTCCGATTTGAATGTCCTGCTCATTAGTGGTCAGCTTGATCTGATCGTTGCACCACACGTTCAGCGCCATTTCGTGACCTCTTTAAGTTGGCCAGGATCAGCTTCTTACAACGCAATTCGAAGAATTATCTATAAGGGGGACTCGAATGATGAAGAAATTGCTGGTTATGTCAAACAGTCTGGACAACTGACAGAAGTAATGCTAAGGTCTGGTGGACACATGATCGCGCACGATCTTCCTAGAACTACTTTAGATGTTCTCAATAGATTTATTCATAATAAGACATTTACTTGAAAATATCCTAGGTTTTAAAGCATATAGTAAAATATATATAGTTATTATTTAGTTTATATCACAAGAAAATATAGCTGATGCATATAAAAAATTCAGTATGCACTTTAATCCTATAGTCCATGGACGGTATTATATTTATAGTTTTAAGGGTTTTGGCCATGAACTTTTTTCAAATGATATCAGTTGAATGTCAACTGATATCATTTTCAAGAGGTGAAAATGATTGTATCCATTTTTAATTTAATCTCAATGTTTTCTTCTGGCCTAATGCCATAACTACAATTATAGGGTCCAGAAGCAAAGACGCATGTAGTCCACTAAAGTTCTTCGTTAAAAAACAGAAATATGGACCCTATAGGACTTCGGAAAGGACCTCTCAATGTTACGTGAGGCTTAACTTATAGAGCTATAAACCAACCGGTTTTGACATCCATTTTCGATTTGGGACTGTTTTTGCCATTTTGTCATCATTTCGATAAATATAACCAGTTGGCAGATGCTTTGTGATAGCACGTTTTTATTGTTGACAAATATCGTCATTGTATAGTAAAATCACCCACAATATAAATGCCATAAATATAGTAAGTAGGCTACGCAAACAAATATAGAATAAACTGAGTCTGCTTTAATTCAGATAAAAAAGGGAGTCATGGTACATTATTTGTGACCTTTTCCTAAGTCGCAGTCACATAAATTAATTGTCATGCAGAAAATTGCTTAAGTGGGTTTCACAGAGCTGCCCTTCAATGGCCAGGGATGAAATGTTGGGACTGGTTTCTCGCAGAGTGAGTGTGATTTTTCGATGAATGATTGATTAATTATGCCAGATATAATTTCCAGACAGTGACGAGCATTCGTTATATGCACACACAGACTCTAGTTTACATCTGGCGGAAATTCTATATCATTCCTCGTTATTAATTAATTATTTTACTGTATGTATGCATTTTGATACTTGCAAGTTGCAAGCAACCTGTTATTGGTCGCTCTGACGCAACTAATCGTCAATATATACTTGGATTTCATTCATTCTTTGGACTTAGTTGATCTGACACCCTGTTTGAAGGGTGATATCTTGTACATTATTTCCTTTCCAACATCCCCTTTAATAACTGCATTACTGGTACATAAAAGACAGTCTGATAAAATATCCTCCTACTGCGAAAGCTGAAGTATCGTTTGCAGAAAGATTCTACGAAAAGATGAAATTTGTATGTGTCTTGGCATTATGTGTGACCTTTGTCCAAAATGGTCTTACACATCCTTGCATTCTGCACGAAACCAACTCGAACGAAGCATTGTTTTTGACTCCTTTGATACGAAATGGTGAGATTGAAAAAGCCAAAATGCTGAGCTGGGTCGAGCCATTTCCTAGATTTGACGACACCAGCTATTCGGGTTTTATAACAATTGATGAGCAGCACGATTCGAATATGTTTTTCTGGTATTTCCTCGCGAAGGTAAGCTAATACCAATTTCCTAACTATTTATTAAATTTGAAGTCAATGGGACTGATATATATTTCATTTTAGAATAACAGTAAAAATGCACCCGTTTTACTTTGGATGACCGGTGGGCCAGGGATTTCGTCACTTAATGCTTTATTCGGTGAAACAGGGCCTTTTTATGTAGATCCTAGTCAAAACTTGAGGGCGAGAGATATCAATTGGGTTTCTCAATTCAATGTCATCTATGTGGACGTTCCTGCGGGAGCAGGTACTGTAACTGCATCTATTATAATTTTACTAACGCATCTTGTTACAAATAATACCGTCCCTTTATTGATTTTCAAAAGTTGTCCCCTAAAAGTTTAAATTTATTGACTTGTGTCATACAAATAAGTATACATTAAACATCGAGTTCGCTGGAAATGTAGCATTCGATGATAATTTTGAAATTAAGTGTTGCATATAATTTTTTGAAACCTATTCCCAATTGTAGGATTTAGTTTCACGAACAATACTTCTGGTTACGCCACCAGCAATCCTCAGGTAGCATCGCAAGTTGCCGAGTTTTTAGACCAGTTTTTTACCATGTTCGCCGAATATAAAAACAACGATTTCTACATTGTGGGCAAGTCATTTTCAGGTAAACATCTCAAAAGTGCTCGTTAACTTGAATTCGTATGTTTGAGTCTGAGATCAAACTCAACATAGGTCAAACTGGTCAATATTTAGCATTATAAAAGAAATGACTTGAGATTGATGTTAGTCTCTTTGCTCCATTTTCAAGGAAGAGTGGCAGTGGCGCTTGCCGAAAAGTTGCTTGCCCGGGATGGTCAACTCCCTGCGAAGCTGGTGGGCGTGGTCACCCTTTGCGGCGCTTTCGACATAATGCAAATTTTTGTGAAAAGTGACAACTTCTATTACTTGGGAATGCTCAATGAAAAGGAGAGGAAATTCGTGGCTGGCCAAGAAGCTGTTATGGTGGATAGCTTCTTGAATGGTAACTTCTCTAAAAGTGACGAAGCAATTTCCAACATAAACAAATCACTGATCGAAATATCTGGTATGGTGGAATTCAGCAATGTATTGTATACCTTCTTACCCAGAGTTTTCAGCGATTACGAGCGATTTATTGACCAGAAGTACGTAAGACAGATGCTTCACGTGGGCGACCGTCCCTTCAGTGGACCTGAAGACGCCGCCAAAGCAATCAAAGATAGATTAGTTAGTAGTAAACCTCACCTTGAATACATTCTCAACAAGTCCAATCTGAAAGTTTTGCTTCTAAGCGCTCAACTTGACTTGCACGTTTCCCCTAATGTTCACAACAAATTTGTGACCACATTGAATTGGCCAGGTTCTGCATCATTCAACGAGTCTCGTAAAATCATTTATAAGGTTGATGCAAATGACGAAGAAGTTGCTGGCTATGTCCAACAAGCTGGAAAACTGACAGAGATAATGGTTAGATCTGCTGGGCACATGATCGCTCATGATCAACCCAGAACAATTCTGGACATTATGAAAAGATTCACTCGCAATCACACATTTATTTAAATTTTACCCATACAAATGTGTACTAAGAATGGGTCGACCTATTATCTATATTAATCTTTCGAAACAGAATGTCCACGTACAGTATGTATAGTTAGTGCGTTGTATATTTTAACTATGAGAATAAAAAAATAAAAAATTCGCCTGCAGATACAGTGGTTACATATATTCATTGTTTTTTTATTGACAAGCAAACGTGTTTGTTGGAGATATCCTGTTTGCTCAATATGTCATTAAATGCATTGATCAAACTGTAATAACTGCGCGAAGTTTCCGTACTGCGACAACATTACTTGAATTGTATATTTATGCAGTCCATGTGTGAGCTGCAAGTGAGTTAATAAGTAGGCTAAATTTCTAATTCTAAATTAGTAGACCTATTTTACAAGTAGTAAACATGTCCATAATATATGTGTCTCACGTACTCATTATGTCCTTGCGAGACCTAGTTTTTAGTTGCTTATAAATCGCTTTTGGCGACATTTAACTTTCATCTGGTTTTCCAAGTGCGTAAAATGGATTTTTTTTTCTGGGTAATACCTTAGGGCTACCTTGTTTTTTCATGTGTGAAATGAGAGTGACCAGTGGAAATCAGGTCTTTGGGTTTTTACGTTGTGCAAAACTTTGATTTTGTTTCAACCGAACTGTGAAGTTGGACGGACGTTCTGTGATAGCGAACAGTGGTCAACTGAAATCATGTTTGATTATCCGTGGCAACTCTGGGCCATTCTAATAATCACTTTTATATTTCTAACAGGAATTAGAAAGGTAAGTAATTCGATTTATTAATTACAGATTTAATCTGCTGTTCGCCATTTTCCAATCCTATTGCACGTAGCCTCATTAATGTAATTTCAGATTTTAAACTTGCAGTTTAATAAGCAATTATCGGTTATGAGGATTTAGTTCGTTTAGAAACGTATACATTGAAATTTAAAAATAATGCATTAAGGAATTAACCATGTTGTTGTTCGCAAAAATTTCAAACTATATATTTCACACATTTATTAGAATCCTGCATTACGTTTCCTATAACTGACTTATTTGCCAAATCTGATTTCAAACATTTTATTTATGTATTAATAAATAATAATCAACAAACATTCTTTTAAAATGTCTACAGACATCAAATACTACGCTGCCCTACTTGCACTAATCTGATTATTTTTATTAAACTCAAATTTTTTATTTGTGTGCCAATTAAAGAAACATTTTGGGCCTCGAGTACATTTTTTATTTACTAACAGAATACACAACTCTAGTTGAATAAATTACAAGTTCTCCATCTTCAAGGCAGCATGATTATTACTGACAATCCTACCGGCAACTTATAAATAAAAATTTTAAAAAAATTAAAACAAATCTATTGAGATTATTTCAATACAAACTACAAACAAATGTTTCCATTTTTATCTAGCCATTACGTGCAGATAACAAAGAAAAGCTCAGCGACGCAGAAGAAATCAAACGAGATTACAAATTGAAATGAAGAACATTAACAAAGAAGATCGAAGAACTAATGTGAAGTAAACTCTAATCAACAACTCCATGTATTTTATTATTTCACCTCCATCTAATATCATTTGAACTGATAACTATATTGATACGAATGTAACTTTTTGTAATTATAATAAACGGTATTTATAATTTAAATGTAAAAAAATGTTACCACGTAAAATGTACATTATCTTGAAACTCAACTTTCAGAAACAGTTCATGAACAGTCGCCACCGTGGCGCAATGGTACATTACGGAGAACTGCAGCGAAGGTAAGGTATCTGGCGTGGCCTCCGTGGCGCAATGGTTAGCGCGTTCGGCTGTTAACCGAAAGGTCGGTGGTTCGACCCCACCCGGGGGCGTTCTTTTTTA
>JAQGBW010005828.1:0-11412 GCA_034698625.1 Julus scanicus
GTCTTTCGATCCGGCGCAATTCGTCATAAACGCGTCATCACTTAGGTCGGCACGCATGCGCAGATCGAGTGACGGTCTGAAAAATACATCAGGCGATGCATTGTGAACCAGGCATTAGGAGACTGAAAACGTACCTGAGAAGTACGATGACACAAAAGAGACTTAACTCTTATCGCGATTCTACATGTACACTCCAAACTCTTGTAAATTGATAAATCCTTAGTGTACTACAAGATGATGAACAGCAAAGTATTATAGGTAATTTTTTTGTTGTCAACTGATTTCTGCTATGCCTCCTAAATGTAAGTTTCGGCACCACTGGATGCAGGAGGAATGGGACATTGCCAATAATTCAAAATTTGAAACAGTAAAAAAGTTTGACACTTGTGTTACTGCATGTGTTTGTGTGAAATGGTGGCCTTTTGGTGAAACACAAGAATATGGGAAGGAAAAGTGTGATGTCACTACCAAAAGTATGTTCTTACATCAAATATTTAAACTCTTTAAAAGTATTGTTTATAGAGGAAACGTTAATTTTCATATTAAGTGCATTAATAGCAGTTAGGATGGTGATTATGTTATTAGATGTTTCATCCAAGGCCGTATATGTGATCACATTTCGGGGGGGAGGGGAATATGGTCCAAAAATCGCGGAAAATTGGCGGATTCTGTTTGAAATTTGTAAAATTATTGGATTTCGGGGGGGGGGGGATTTATCCCCACTACCCCCCATATACGGCCTTGGTTTCATTCCTATTATATGGTACCGCTGTCATTTTGAATCTTCCGTCACTGCATTTGATTGTTAATTGACAGTCAGGGAAAAATGGTTTATTCAGCAATACAATACGGAAAGTACATTTACTTCACAAAATAGGGGTACACTCCTGCCAAGATGGACTGCAAGAGAAACTTGCTGTTAACCCCCTCCAAATCCAAGAAATTTTACTGATTTCAAACCGAATTGGCAAAAGATAAAAAGGGAATTGCACTTTTGCATTCATAGTGTGATTTTTCGGCTCTAAAAATGGATTTTTCTAAGGCGAAAACGCTAATTTTCTAAGGTGAAAACGCAATTTCTATTTTGCCTGGGCCAAAATGGCCCATAAATATACGACTAAAATAGTCCACTCCAAGATTCTGGACCCTATGCCCCAAAAAACGTAATGACATATACGGCCTTGTTTTTAAGGGACTGGGTCCAGCCTCTCATATGCCACCAAAATCTAAGCTCCCGCTTCATCTTCTCTACCTTATGCCCTAATATCATATTCACTTATGGCTCTAGTTAGTCGAAAACCGGACACGAGCGGAAGAATTTGGGACT
This sequence comes from Julus scanicus, assembly GCA_034698625.1. Classification (NCBI taxonomy): domain Eukaryota; kingdom Metazoa; phylum Arthropoda; class Diplopoda; order Julida; family Julidae; genus Julus; species Julus scanicus. The sequence continues at coordinate 1,328 of JAQGBW010005828.1, forward strand.
GAACAAAACTTGAGTTTCTACAATTTTGATAATTTTCATCTGTATTTTCTTATTGTTAAACTCGCAAAGTAGGGAGTTTAGTGTTCTTGTTTATTGTTTCGTAGAAAAGGTATACCTATAGTAGCTGGACTCCATACATAGACGTTAAATGCAATATAGCCATTCATATTTTCAGACAAATAGGGGAAAGGTGGATAACTAACCCCAATATCACCCCTTTTATATGGCTTTTATATGTACATTAGGTAACTTATTGCTGCAGCAGTAAGTTACCTTCTATTGAGTAACTGATACACTGCAAAGTGAAACATCTAATTTTTCTTTTAAATGCATCTGAAATTAAGGCAATGAAGTCAAAATAGATGCATTTGCATCTGTTTTGTACATTTTTTATATCTAAAGTATATGCAAAACATGATTTTTATAAAATGCATCTTGAAATTAAATGCATCTAATTTGGATTGAATTAAATACCCATAATCCTTAGGGTACTGAAAACGGGAATTTAACCGTTTTCAGTTTTTAAGCCTACAACGCCACGGTGCTTGGTGTGAATGGAACGCGCACGCGTTTTGCGCTGTGAATGGAACGCGCACGCGTTTTGTGCTGTGAATGTAACGTGCACGCGTTTTTTGAGCCTTATAAATTACGTTGACCACTGGATATATGACCATATACATATAAGGTAAGTCCAATTTCCTGTCATGAAACCATACAGTGGAACTTCAATTTACGAACTGGACAAAACCCTGTGTGAATATGGTGTTAAGAATCACAAAGTATTAATGTTGATTTAAAGCAGACAATTATATCTAAGCATGAAAGTTGTGGTCGCGTTTTGGATCTTGCTAAGGAGTACAACATGGTGAAATCGACGATCTGCACTATAATAAATAATAAAGATGGGTTTTTTTGGTAATTAAACTGCCTTCTTTTAATATTTCTGTTATATGTAAACCTTACGTATCTAACACTATAGAACCTTGTACAAATTTGATCAGGTTGGTGTTGTGCAGAGCCCCAAAATGCACCTATACAAATGAAAAGATGCATCTTAATCTAAGATGGCATAAATTAGATGCAGTAAAATAGATGCACTTTGACGTCTTGATTTGGGGACAACAAATAAAGATGATAACGCATCTTGTTTTAAGATATTTTGATTTGCAGTGTAGACAGCATTAGCCGAAACCTCGATTTAGGCATAAGTCAATTTTATGCAAGGATGGCAAAGATGGACTGGCAAGAAGGTATTCTTGATTTTTGGTGAAAGATCATTTGGCAGATTGGGCTTGATACGGGGCCCAGTAAAGGCTCAAGTGGTACCACCGACTGTCTTAACCTTTCTACACATGAACTAAAAAACTTTTCCATTTCAGCATCCTGAGCGAGGATCCTCAATATATTGCTGTATTTCCGCATCTCCGCATCTCTGAGATGGCCGAAGAGCAGTGCATCTTGCACTGGAAGGCAACACCCTTCCATTTAACATGGATTGCTATGAAAAGGTCAAGTAGTACTTCTGTCGCTCTTAAAAGTTGACCCAGTCAATGCAGGACTTGGAGGTGGCGTGCCGTTTCCTGTCCAGGATTCCGGAGGACTTCCCGGACAAGCTTGAGCAGCTTTTGTAAGGATAATTGCGATGGGAATGAACTTAATGACATTAGTTTAATCGAAGCCACCTTGGGACAAACAATTATGATCTTACAAGATAGTGATGTTTGGCTACCTGGTAAATATCATATTTGACTTAAGTGAATTGTTTTAAAAAATTGAAATAAACTCAACTGGACATTGTATATTTTTAAATATAGGTATTAATAGTTAACTATAAAAGTTTGATTACTCTAGCATGGTTGCTTTTAAAATGTTGATTTTTTTAAGGAATTAATATAATTCAAGATGCATTTGAAAAATCAAATCCTGATGATGTACACATACAAAATGAAGCAATAGTGCAGGCATCTACATCAAATGCATTAATCACTGCATCAGGTAATAAGGAGGCTACATTAAAAATGGGCTTTTAATGAATTTTATGATAAAAAGCAAGTGTTTTTTTTATAAAATCAACAGTATATGTAGCAGGCGATAATGTCAGTGAAACAAAAGAAAAGCAGCAGTTGCAAGTTCCAGTGAATGGTATTATTGACCAAAATACTCCAGGTATGTTAAATACTAAATCATGTCTTCATTAATAATACTATTTTATTCTATATATTTTAGTATTAATGTGCATATTTATATTTTTATTGGATACTACAAAACAATGAAAGGAAATCACCCAGGCATTAACTAAGCTTCCCACTTTTCTCTGAAACTTCAAGAAGCTATTGTCAAAAATCAACTAATGATGCATTATCTTCGTTTTATCTGAGAATGTGATGGAGGAATATTACAGATAACACCAATGCCGACAAAACAGCAATATGCAATATACTGCCAAAATATTGGAGAACGGTTTCCCTTCTTAAAGGATTCTAATGGCACTGTGGTAACAATGTATTATAATCTTTTAGCTAAGTAATATATTTTATATTTAATATATTTTTTGAAGGTGTGATATTTTCAAATTATTTAGTTTGCTTGTAAGTTGATGTCCAATTTATTGATAAAAAAATGATTTATTTTATTGACAGACCACTTTTAAAAGCCAGGTCACAAAGGCCGTCCACAACATGAGATCCAGGAGCCGGAGCCAACAAAACAAAAGAGATTTGACTGAACGCTGCAGGACAGAGATAATGTTAGGAAGTGCAAATTCATCAGCTGTTCAGAAACTTAACTTTAGCAACAACGTAGCTAGTGATTCTTTGCCAGAACTTAAAAAACTTTTTGATGCTGAGAAGAATTATAAGGAACAGGATAAAGTCCACATTGACCTGTTGATGAAATAAACACATGTTCTAAGAAGGGATCTAATTGAATGCATGACAAGAGAGAGAAGCTCATATGAAAATCTGTATTCTGACATTTGCAGAGAGTATCCTTCTCTGCATTACCAACATTGGGTATGGACTTGTGGATACTGTATTTTATATTTTAGCACATAGATTCCTAACATAGTACATACTGTATCTTAGGGCCGGTTGCAACAACAGTGGTTAAAATCTAGGGTTTACTAACCTTGGGCTAAAAAAATAACTCCGGGTTAACCTCCAGGTTAGCCATTTGTGTTGCACCAACAAACCCTAGATGAAATGTGCCCCAGGTTATGAAATCCAAGCTTAACTTGCCGAAAACAAAATGGCGGACGGAAAAGGAACAAGTTTGGAAGTCTGTGTTCCATTTTATTTTGCCTAATAACCCAAGGTTAACCCAGCCAATAGGCTGGGTTAACCCTGGGTTAAAGTTTTATTCCATTTTTTTTCTAACCCATGCTTGTGCAATGTAATGGTGGGTTAACCTAGTGTTATAGAACAGGTTAACCCTAGGTTATTCTTAACCTCTTTTGGTGCAACCGGCCCTTAAGGTTGTAGCTGAGTTGGATTTCCTAACAAAAACAACCCAACAAGAACGTAAATATAATTTGACTTGTCTACTTCAAGCTTTAAAAGCAATCAAACTTCCAAAACAAGGAGATGAATTACCTGAAGACACTACAGTAACATGCTAGCTTAGACTTCTTATCTGAACCTACAATCAACTCTGTGATGGCAAGACAAAAACGAAAGTTTTGCAGTTACATCAGGTATAAATGCTTTCATAAATTTTATTTTACAGATTTTAATATATTTTTTGGCTACCAATTACATAGAATAGAAAACAACAATATGAAATTTTTAGATACATTATTGAATTTGCTTTTTTGCTTAGGTTGGTGATGAAGTAGAACTTATGTGTGAGAAATCTTAAGCTCCTTACTTGAAACTCTACATGGAGCAGAATGGAGACCTTGCTGATTATTTTATTATTGTAGATGGGGACTTTTGTATTAAAGCTGAAGGTCAGCGAACTTTTAAGTTCATCTTTGTATTTGTTGATGGGCTCCTAGTAAGTAGTACAGGAAAAGCCATTTCTGGTTCACTTTTATACTTTCAATATACTTTTATACTTTTATATTTCAATTTTTTAAAATAACATATTCAAGCACACTTTATACTTTACTTTTACTTACCTCTTGATTGAGTTAGCTGGCGGACACGTACGCTAAATAAATTAGCAGCAGGCTGGCCTCTTAGTTGTTTCCCTGAGATGACCGAGGTGCCGCCTAAACAGCAGACATTGAGCGCTGCTTCCAAAATTGTTTTTTTTTTCAAACAGAAGAAGAAGGTTAAGGCTCTACAGGTCCCAGCCCGTCACGCCGTATTTAGGGGGAATGGTATTTATCAATTTATCAAAAAATAATAAACTAACCAATTAGTCGAACAACCAATTAATCAATTTTAATGAGAACATTAACTTAAAGAGATAATAAAATTATCTCTTTAATTAAAGTAATTAAATTGAAATGATAATTTTTTTAATCTCTTTAATTTAATGATCTCATTAAAATTGATTAATTAATTAATTCATCTCATAATTGGTTTTTTAACCCTTTAAGTCACCTTGTTCTTTTAGAAGAACAAGGATTTAAAAAAAATCATAACTTTTTAAAAATTGACTTATTCTCACTGTTATTTTGTTGAAATGTTGCTTATGATGTCTAGTATCATAAAAGAAGTTTAAAAATAAGTTTTAAAAGAAGTAATGAAAGTGTTTTTTAATAAAACTATAAATTAAAAAAAATGTCAAACACATAAATTAGTAGCATCAATTTTAATGAGACTTAATTTTATTATCTTATTAAAATTGATTAATTGCTTGACTGATTGGTTAATTGGTTAATTTATCAATTTTAATTAAGGCTAACTTTCATAACCCTGATCTTTAAATTTAATTATATGGGTTTAGCTCTGATTGCTTTAAGGAACACTGGAAATTTTGTATAAATGACAGCTAGTTTTAAGCAAAAGTTACAGTGTTCAAAAAAGTTCTAGTGTTCAACATCACTACTCCATCACTACACCATCACTTCAGAACTCTTGAATCTACCTCAAGTCATCTAAGAGCAGCCATGGGTGAGTATAAGTGTTATATCATATGCATTAAAATAGGGACCACTTTAACAGAACACTTTAAATATGCAGCCATTTCAATTTGTACTCAAAGTGTTATACATAAAATAGCGTAATAAATCATCAGGGTCTTAATGTTTTTATGATTTCAATTTAAAATAAGTTTTTTTTTAAATTAATATTTAGGCAAAAGTTAAATTCAAAATAATCTACAATTTTACATTTAAATTTTGTGTAAATATTAATTTAAAAAAACTTATTTTAAATTGAAATCATAGAAACATTAAGACCCTGCTAATTTATTAAGCTATTATATATATATATATATATATATATATATATATATATAGTGGTTCTTCCGAACACCGGACAGTCACAGGACCACAAGTTTTGTCCGTTATTCGGAGGTGTCTCCTATTGGAGAGGGCAACCTTTTTCTAAAAAAAAAATGGTAAAATGTCCTAGGTTTACATGATTGGGTACATGAACCTTTCTTTTTTATAATAGTCAAATTTTAGCAAAAACAATCACGTTTTCTATAAAACAAGTTGGTAACACAAACGGAGAAAGATACAACAGTACTACATCTTAATTGCTGTGATTTCAAGGAAAGGGTTTGGAAAACATTGGAAATGTATGATTCAAAACAGTTAGATATATATATATATATACAGGGTGGCCCCAAAAAAGGGAAAAAGTTTTCATATATTTATAACTTTTTTTTCTTTTAATCAAAGTAAATCCATTTTTGCACAAATATAGGCACATTTATCGAACAAGGATTCATGATGTCAAAAAGTTAAGATGCTGAATTCTGGCTGCTTGGGATGAACTTCATCAAACAGTAATCTACTGGTTGATTGCCCAATGGCACAAGCATCTCTGGGCATGTGTTGCAGTAATTGAAGTTTTATAGCTTATTTGTTGGCACATTTGTTTAATATATTTGGGCAAAATTGGATTTACTTTGATTAAAAAACAAAAAAGTTACGAATTTATGAAAAAGATTCCCCATTTTTTATGCCAACCTGTATGTATTTGGGTAGAATTTATGAAAATATTTATGAATTTATGAAAAATATTTGTTCGTTATTCAGAGTGTCCTTTATCCAGAAGGAATAACATGGATTGTCCTATATAAAAGGACTGGGACTGGTAAAAATGTTCATTATTTAGAGGTGTCCGTTATTCAGGAGTGTCCGGTAAGGGAGATACAACTGTATATATATTTTTGTTTTAAAGAGTTCTGTCTATAATGTTAGTGTCATCACAAGTTTGCTCATTGCAAATGATATGGTAATAATGGGGCCTTACTGTCGCTTAAAATCATTTTTTGTTAATAATTTGAAATCTCATTTTTTAAAGTTTAAGCATAGTTTCTTTCACTTAAATAATTTTTAATAAACTAAGCTATAATAAAAAGTTAAAATGTTCTGATTCGGCTTTTTTAAAATAAACTGCAAAATAAAAGGTTCGTACTTATTAATGGACATTTTAATGCTAATTTGGTATTTGTCTGTTAATTCACCGCCACTGAAAGTATGGCATGTCAAAAACAACATAATCACTTATGTTGACTGATAAAAATAAAAAACTATAGCATGTAAAATCCCCATGATCAAACACATTTAGGAAATGTTATGTATGGAAAATGCCATATTTGCTAAATGTCATGAATGGAAAATGCCATGAATGGAAAATGCCATATTTGGCAAATGCCATATTTGGCAAATGCCATATTTGGCAAATGCCATATTTTGGAAATGACATGAGTGATGTTGTTTTTGACATGCCATTTTTTCAGTGGCAATGAATTAACAGATAAGTACCACTAATTTTGTTATTATGGTAATTCAATCAGATAAAAATTATGATTTATTTTAGAAACTTTAAAAAATTCTAAATAGTATATGTTTACTTAGAGTAGCCAGCATTGAAGCGTACTTGAATGAGCTAGAGAGTACTCAAAGCAACACGGATGGAGAAGCTCACTCAGTTACTCAATACTACTATCAATTAATAGTATACAAATACAAATACCACTGGCTATTAATAGCAGTACTAGTGCTTCTTACAATTAATATAGTAATCATCACTAGCACCCAACAGATCATTTCAGCAATATTTACTGTAAATAATAATGGTAATATAACATTTGAAGAAACATTGGCAATGCCCTTTTTTTGAAAAATTACTGAAAATAATCATCGCTTTTCACCATTATTTCCATTTAAAAGTCCTTTTAGACTTACAGTTGCAGGACCCAGTGGGGCGGGTAAAACAGCATTCGTGCTGCAACTCATCCGAGATTCAAATTTGATGATCAGACCCCCACCAAATAATATCTCTTGGCACTATTCTGAATCACAACCTTGGTTTCAAAAATTCAAAAAATCACATTAAATTTGTAAAGGGAATTCCAAAAAGTGTTTCTCTTAATCCTGAAAATAATAACTTGATTATAATTGATGATTTGTTTCAAGAACTAAACAAATACTTTGTGCATTTATTTACTGCAGGATCGCATCACAGAAATGCAAGTGTTATTTTTATTACTCAAAATTTTTTTCACAAAAGCCCTCATCAAAGAAATATGTTGTATTTTTCAAAAATCCACGAGACAAATCTCAAATATTCTATTTGGCAAGACAAATGTATTCCAAAAATTCAAACTTTTTGGTAGAAGCATATAAAGATGCCACACATTTACCATACACATATTTGTTGGTAGACCTTACACCCAGCACTGACGACAATTTTTGTGTATGATCAAGAATTTTTCCTGGCGAGTTTACTAGACTTTATCAAATAAACAAATAAATTATGACATCCTCAAAAAAAAGCAAGAAAGTTTTATCATCCCCACCAAATGTTTAAAAAGAAATTAAGAATTGCTGAAAGTTATTTCTATGACTCGGCCATGTGACCATAAAACAGTATCGAACAGTTTGCACAAGGACTGCATAAGATGTTTATTGGATTGCTCACATAACATACTGAATGGTAACATTAAACTGACAACCAATCAGAAGAAGCATTTAAAACCATTTGCCAAAGCAATGTGACAATTGGCTAAAAATAAAACACTAATCACCATCAAGAGAAAATTGGTAGCTAAACAAAAAGGTTTTTTAAGATTTTAAGTCAAACCAGTGCTCTCTCTTATTGGAGGTTTACTTGGAGGATCAAGTCAAGTGCAATTTAATGGCTCAAAAAATGTTAGTCATTCCAGAGGAGATTTAGAGTTATGACAAGAGTGAACCAGTGGAAAAATGCAAAACCGTCTATCCAACTTTGCAAAAATTTGAGAATTCCATAGATCAATTGATCGATGATAAACGACTTGATGACTTTGAAAAAAAAAATTGCTGTCACAACTTCAACAACGATACAAAGGAATTGCATCAACGCAACCAGATCCAAAAACTAAGTTAAGTAATTATTTTACTCAACTTCAACAGTCCTACCAACTATCTATGCTTGCTCAGCCAAATATGGTATCAGGAAATGTACCACAGTCTCTACCAAGTGCAACAACAGTAAGTCAAACAAGCTCCATTAAAATGCAATTATCTGATGACAGATATGAGGACATTCCAAAATGTCCATGCCAAATATTCCAAAAAATACTATCTACAATTAATGCAGAACATTTTGAACAACCCATCTATAAAATGGGACCAATCAAGCCAAGAAGTTATTTTGGATAACCAGTGTATATATCTATTTCGAATATTGTTGATTTGGATGTTACCACCTTAAAAAAGTTTAAAAAACAACCATATGCAGCAGAATGGAAAATGTTCACAGATGCCATGGTGAAATCGGGAACACCAAAAAAGTTGATTTTGAATCCTCACCAGAAACAATATATGAGTGGCACGGGATGCATTAGCTGCTCGACCCTCAACAGGAACGCTAAGGCAATTAAAAAAATTGATTATGCCATCAACTGAAGAAACTCATCAGCAAGGTACAGTTGTAAACCTAAACAGTAGTCCCGATAGCTGCTCGACAATAATATGGGAGGAACAGAAATAAATGAGGTATTGCAAGATATCTACTATTCGCCAAAATCCCGGGGTTCACTAGGTGGTGTTGAAAGACTACATCGTGCAACCAACAATAAGTTTACACAAAATCAGATTTGTGAATGGTTGAGAACTCAAGATGTTTATACACTTCACAAGCTTGTACGTCATCGCTTTTGCGAGAAATCGAACACTGGTTAGTCATATAGATGTTGCGTGGCAAATGGATTTGGTGGACATGCAAATGTATCAAAATGATAATGATAAGATGAAATTTTTGTTAACTTGCATTGATGTGTTTTCAAAATATGCTTAATCAATTCCTGTAAAAAACAAGACTGCACCTGTTATATTGAATGCTATACAACATATATTTAATGAAGGTAGAAAGCCTACAAAAATTCGAACAGGTGCTGGTGGCGAATTTTTGAACAATACAATTAAAAATTATATGAAATCCAAAGGTATTGGAATGTATACAACAAATAATGAAACGAAACCTTCTGTTGTTGAACGTTTTAATCGTACCTTAAAAACTCATACGTGGTGCTACTTTACTCACATGGTTAATTATCGCTATGTTGATATTATTAAGGATCTAGCAGCTGGTTATAATAGTTCTTATCATCGCAGAATTAAAATGTCACCCAGGGAGGTGAATTTAGAAAACTAAAACTGTGCATTTTTCCCACTAATATGACAAGGTATGAATTACACAGCTTAGAGAGCCATTTAAAAAAGGATATCTACTAAGCTGGACAGATAGTTTTTACCATAGCAGCGATAGTACAAAGAATTACTAAATCTCAATATTTATTGAAAGATAATAACAATGAGATAATCAAGGGCACAAAAAAGGCTGCAAAAAATTTATAAAACTAATGAAGATTTGTGGCGAATCGATCGTGTAAAGGTGCCCATACACCAACCGAGCATTGTTCGCGAACGTTCGCGAACGTTCTTGAACGTTTGCAACGTTCACAAACGTTCGTGAACA
>JAQGBW010005829.1:0-11412 GCA_034698625.1 Julus scanicus
GACTGGTAAAAATGTCCATTATTTAGAGGTTTCCGTTATTCGGGAGTGTCCGGTAAGGGAGGTACCACTGTATATGTTTTGTGAACACGTGACGTTTCGGAAGCGTCGGCCATGTGTCAAAAAAAGGGATGCCGCGTCTGTGCCTCGCACGCAGGCAGCACTCGTGAAATGTATAATCGTATACATATCGAAAAATGAATAGGAAAAAAGCTTTAAAACTCTCTCATCTTCGGCAGCAAATATAAATAATCAAAAGCGTTTTCCATCAGCAGACCTATAGAAAGGAGGATCTTAGGAAATCTCAGTATACACGCGGAGATCAACTCTCAACTCTCTCTTTTAAAAAGGAAAACAGTTGCTAAACACATGGGAGTTTAGGACCAGAGATATCCGACCGGCGCCGAAATACCCAAACTTTTACAATATTATTGAATGCCGTCAGGGTCGCCGCATTTACCGCAATGTGCAAGTGCAACCAGAACTCCAATATGGCCGCTGCCACCCCCCCTCTCGCCCATTTTAGGATAACCTTACACATCCGTATTTATCTAACAATCATTTTTGAAGATTGCTTTTAAGGCGAGCCAATGCGCGTGTCACACACACATATATATACACACACGTGTATATAGATGGGGAGGAAGATTTTTGCTAATTGAACGCGTGCCGGAAGTGCATGTTTTTCACGTGTTTACATATTGGTGAGGGGGGACGTCGATCATCGGTACCAAATCTCGGGCTCTTTAAAGAACAATCGATGATGGGATATCACTTAGCTTTTAATTGAGCTACCCGATCCCCACTCCTCCGACTTTTCAGCCCTAAATATATATATATATATATACTCCCAAAACGAAAATCCTTTATGAATTTAGTTTTGTTGACTCTTCGAATGGATGGTTGATGAGCACTCTCACTACGTGTACTTAGGACCACGACGACGCTTTTATTAATTAGTGGACCCGAGCTTAATTGAATTTGGAGGATTTAAAGCACTCTTAATTGGCTTCACCATCATTGTAAAGAAGGGGTTTTCAACTGGTGTGCCGTGGAAGTTTGTGGGATCATGGTCGACAATTTAACTTTTCTGTTATTCGGAGTTTTAATGAGGACCGAGTCTACCTCGGATAATCGAAACACGGATAATCGAAAACTCGGATAATCAGGGTATAGCACAGGCTATATTCAAAAAGTGTGGACAATGTTTTAGAGGGCATTCAAAATGGACATCCTTAAGAGGGGGTGGGGGGATCTGCTGGCATGTGGACACCATGTGGACCAGGGGAGGGAGAGTGGTGACATTATGGATGTCCACTGATGATGATATTTTTCAGTTTTTGGATTTTCTGTTTAATTGAGTTTTAAAGGTCAGTGAAAGAGGAAATGGACACCGGAAGAAATGTGTCCCCAGTTCCAAATGTACTTGCATTTTTAAAACCTCGGGAAAGTCGGGAATTATGCCTAAATTTGTGCCAAACACAAATTTTATGCTGGAATTTTCCCTTCGAGGTCAGGACATTTTCGTTAATCAGAAAAATCTGGGGAAATGTCGTGGAATTGGCAGCGAGACAGGTGCTTGAAAATACAGGATGGGTCTTTGTATGTGCCAACACATTTTCTGGACACCCAACTTTTCAAAACAGAATATTAAAGAAGTCTATGTGGGCCCATTGAGGATGAGGAGGGGGGAGAAAGAGGATGAAGTCCCCTTCAAAGTCAGGGCAAAATTCGTTAATCAGAAAAATCTGGAAAAATGTCGTGGAATTGGCAGTGAGAGACTGCAAGGTGCTTAAAAAATAATAGCATGGACGTCTGTATGTTCCAACACATTTTCTGGACACCCTACATTTTTTTAAAAAAAAATAAGGACGTCCATGAAGGGGTGGGAGGGTCTGGGATAAAATGGACAACATGTGGACAGGGGGTAATGGAAGGGGGTGGAGGGGAGGATTTTTGAAGAAATTTCAGGGACGTCCTTTTTGAATGGCCCTTTAAGAAAAAAAACCCAACATTGTTTAGGTTCTATATGTCGTGAAATTTCTCAAAATTTGTCATGACTTTTTGTTATTCCACAAGAGGTGTTATGAAACATCAAAAATTTGTTTAAATTTCGTTGGAATCAGGTTTTGGTTCCCTGTACTCCTTGCAGTGTTTTTCAGCCGGTGTGCCGCGACAATTTTATGCCTGGTTTAGCTGGGAAAAAACACTGTTCACTGAGTACAAAACAGTCGAATTATTGTAGATCATGATGCTCTGGGACAATTGAATCAGTTGAAGCAGAACACAATGAAAAAGGGGGATAAAATAAATCGAAGTCACATAAATCGACTTGTATATATTCCGTCTTTGTCGAGGCCAAGTAGTCTACTTAAGATGGCGATGGCGTATAGACTTACTCCGAGTGGTAAACATCTGTTTAAAAGCCAGGCCAACTCAAGATGGATATTCGAGCTCTTATTTGATGATAACAATGGGAGACACGAGAGGAGGTCACCCCACGTCGTCACTGTCCACTTTAGACAGGACGCTCCTCGTTTTGCATATATGTGGATGTGTGTGTGTGTGTGTGGACATGTACAAACACGCCATCAGGCCCTCTTCCCACCACCACCACCACCACCACCGATGTGTTCGTCTGTCATGGCTGCTTTGCTTATACACCTTCGTAACCTTTTAATGACGTCTCGAAATATATTATGGCGATAAACAAAGGACCACTTGATGGCTGCGACCACCCAATGCGATATAAACATTTGACACTCGTCGTTCGCGGGTGGCCCCCAAAAAACAGATACAAACACTCCACGAATGTTTCACATTCTTAACATAGCCATTGTATCATATACATGTGAACGCCGTGATATATGAGTCAAGACTGCTTTCGAACAAGGTTTAATATTAAAAAATCAAATTCTGGTGGTGTGAATTTTATAAGGGGTTATTCGAAAAGGACGTCCCCGAAATAACTTCAAAAATTGTTCTCTCTTTCCTCCCCCCTCCCCTCCTCCTATTCCTCTACTTCCCCAGTCCACATGATGTCAATTTTTTCCCACTCCCCCCTCCCCCCACCATCATAGACGTCCTTATTTTTTTATTTTATTTTGTAAATTAGGGTGTCCAGAAAATGTGTTGGAAAGAGCAAAGGCCAATCCTATAAATTTCCAAAATTCCCTGACCTCGAAGGAACATTTCAGCAAAAAAAGTAAGGTACCCAGAAAATGTGTTGGAACGCGCAAAATTCCATCATAGAAATTTCCCAAATAGTAGAGTGGTCCTTGGAATCCCAAATAGGCAAATCCTTGTTTGATCGTACATTCTTCACAAAGTTCATATGCTTCTGGAACAGGACCAACACCTGGGAAGGTCCTAAGCACCGATGTGCCACTCTATCGATATCATCTAAGTGACGTCCAGTTCAAGGGACAACCAAGGGATAATCCCATTAAGAAGAACATGGACATAATAGCGGTATGTTATTGAATTCAGATAAGGGAATCCCAGTTTAGAGTGGCCCTTTGTATCGCGGAATCCCAACTAGACTAATCCTAAAAGTGTGACCATTGTTTGATCTTCCACGTCTTGAAAAGGGGTGTCATGTGGTTCTTGACCACTTCTAACAGGTTTAGCATAATTAATTTTAAACACGGTTAATGTGGTCAGCATGGTTTAACACGCCTTTGAATATTTAGCAAATATATATAGTGGTCTCCACGCTGTCTCTTGTATGTGATAAGCATAGGGCACCGATCCTTAATTTCAATTTCAATTTCCGTTTTTCATTAGGGCGCGAAATGCACTCTGGAGATTTGCTGAAAACTAATATATTCGTGGATTGTGAGATTATCACGAGCCTGTGTTTCATTGATATCACTTATTTCACTTGTATCGCACAAACGTGAATTATTTAAAGACAAAATAATGGAAACATTCGATATATGTACGTATGGTTTGAATCATCCATTTGTATTCAATATATATAGCCTTCGTGGAATTAAAAGTTGTTAACAGATGTATATTAATCGAAGAAGGCATGACACTGATTGATGCCAAAATGGGTCACAGTTTCACTTTGATAAGGAAATGAGGATGTTACATTGTGTCATTAAGGTATCATTAAAAAAATATGCATCCTTAATAGGGGAGAGGGGGTCTGCTGGCATGTGGACACCATGTGGACAGGGGAAGGGGTAAGGAGGAGGAGGGGGGGGGGAATGATTGAAGCCGTTATGGACGTCCACTAACGATTGTATTTTTTAGTTTTTCTGTTTATTTACGTTTTAAAGGTCAGTGAAACGAGAAATGGACAACGGATGAAATGTGTCCCCAATCCCAAATGTACTTGAATTTTTAAAACCTAGGGAAAGTAGGGAATTATGACAAACTTTGTGCTGATCCTTTGAGGTCAGGAAATTTCCGTTTATCTGAATAATATTCAAGAGGGTGGGAGGATGGTCTGGGCTGAAATGGATACAGTGTGGACAGGAGGATTTCTTTTCGTGCCTTTGTATCTTTAAACAAATTTTCTGGACACCCTACTTCTTAAAAAAGAATTAAGGAGGTCTATGAGGGTGGTTGGGATGGTCTGTGCTAAAATGGACAGTGTGGACAGGGGGTATAGGGGCCGGGGAAGAAACGCCAATTTTTGAAGAAATTTCGGCAACGTCCTTTTTGAATGGCCCCTGGATGAGTTGTCCAGTCTCTCCAATATGCCCATATGGATAAACCCCTTAATGACGTCGAGGGTAATATAAGTTAAAATTGTAATATCGCGATATAGTGCCGTGACATGAATTTTTACAAATGCGTGTGGGACTTTTTCACTCTTGAGCAGTGATTTTGTAGGGAATATTAGGGGGTGTATAATTGGGAGTTATAACATTTAATTGCTCAATAAATGAATAGGAAGGCAGGTATAAAGGTCCAAAGAGGGATAAGGGGGACTTAGGGGAGGAGGGAGGGTCGTGTAGCGATCGTGTTTAATAAAAATTAAGCCGGGCCTAATTGTTTCACCGGTCCGAAGCATGACGGGGATTAGGGGGAGACACGTGGCGACCCCTCGTAATACCGGAAATTCACACATTATTAGACACGTGACCGCTACCGGTGCGCCATTCGACCGAACACCGCACCCAAAAAAAAGACCCTCGTTTGCAACCCACACGCGCTTTTATATATTTGGATTTGCTTATATACCCATAAAGTGCGTGAATTGTATTGTTGTGCCTAGGGCGCTTTGTTTTACCATTTAATGCTTACCTTTAATGACTATCAACCATGCAGCTTTTTTATTGCTCCCTGTCTCCTGCATATTGGATTTACGTGGATTTTGGATTATTTTCGTGTAAATACAATGATGGGAAACTAAACTCCGAATTACGCCGAAGGGCTTTGCGGCATTTATAATCACTCTGGGTTTATAACATGCCTGTTATGACGTCATAGTTATCGACCTCACTGCTTTTTAGAGTTTCTAACTAAATGATATCTATGTTTATCTGGTCGTTATCAGTATAAACTTAATGCTCTTATCTATAGGTTAATTCGTCGGGATAGCAATGGGCATGATACGTGATATTGTCAGCTTATGGGCCCTAATTCAATTAGGGGTTATTTAAAAAGGACGTCCACGAAACTCCTTCAAAAATTGACCACTTCCCTCCTAAACCTATCCACACGGTGTCCATTTTAGCACAGACCTTCCCCGTTGATTTTTTTGAAAAGTAGGATATGTCCAAAAAATTTAGGGGCCATTTAAAATGGAAGTCCACGAACTTCCTTCAAAAATTGACCCCTTACCTCCTACCCCCTGTCCACACGGTGTCCATTTTAGCCCAGACCTCCCCCTCATCACATCCCCCCCATTGATTTTTTTAAAAGTAGGGTGTCCAGAAAATTAAGGGGCCATTAAAAACGGACGTCTACGAAATTTCTTCAAAAAGTGACCCCTTCTCTCTTAATCCCTGTCCACATGGTGTCCATTTTAGCCCAGACCCCCATCATCATTTCCCCCCTCTACCCTCGTAGACGTCCTTGATTTTTTTGAAAAGAAGGGTGTCCAGAAAATTAAAGGGCCATTTTAAACGGACGTCCACGAAACTTACTCAAAAATTGATCACTTCCCTCTTACCCCCTGTCCACATGGTGTCCGGTTTAGCCCAGACCCCTACTCCTTCTCCCTTCATAGACGTCCTTGATTTTTTTGAAAAGTAGGGTGTCCAGAAAATCTATCGGAACATACAATGGCCCGTCCTATAAATTTTCAAACACCAATTTCACGACATTTTTCCTGATTTTTGTGAATATCGAAAATTTCCTGAACTGGAAGGGAAATCCCAGCATAAAATTGGCGTTTAACACAGAGTTAATCATAATTTCAGACTTTCCCGAGGTTTTAAAAATTTAAGTACATTTGGGACTGGGGACAAATTTCTTCCGGTGTCCATTTCCCCTTTCACTGACCTTTAAAACTTAACAGAAAATCCCATAACTGAAAAATATCATCATTAGTGGACGTCCAAAATGGCTTTGCCCCCTCCTCCCCCTGTCCACATGGTTTCTAAATACCAGCAGACCCCCACCACCCACCCCTCATCCTCTTCAAGACATCCTTTTCGAATGGTCAATTAGCTTGATTTTCCATTACTTATGAGCTCTTTCCAGGTATTGAAAATTGTCAGTCGAATATACGACATTATAAATGCAATTATAAAAGCAGATTAATTGATTATTTGAAATTTTATTTTGAAAAAAGTAGAAAATCTCTTAATATGCAAAGATGCGATATGTGCGGTGAGATTTTAAGGTCTAGTTTGCTATAAAATAGTATAGAAATCAAAACACTAAACTCTTATCAGAATGAGTTTTTAATGTATAAATTACATTCATAAGATTATGTACAATTTACACGTCAATCTAAATAACATATACATAGTGCCACAAAATCATTTGCGCGGTTGAAAAAGCTTCACTTGCATGTTGCATTTAAAGTTGTGTCAAATTATAATTTGTTAATAACGTGACTTATTCAAATTTGAATTAGATATTTGAACATATATATATATAGTATAGAATTGTTTTATACCACGTTAAAACACCTTTAAACGGGCAGTGGACCCATATACATGTATATATGGTAAATCGATTTGAATAAGTTGTATGCACGATGGTCCATCTGGAGTCAAGGCAGAGCATTTTATATCATTTTATCAAACTCAAAAATGAATAAAATCTAAGCCCTAATTGGTTTTTAAATAATCGAAAATAGTTAAAGATGTCGAGAACAATTAAGTTTTTTTAAAATAAGTCGTGCAACATTTCTATCAGAAATTGCGATGTTATTATATTAACGACACGCGAGTTTTTTAAAAATCCGATCGAGACAATTTGTTTTATGTACACTTTTCTAAGAGTTTGTACATGTTTTCCACTTTTACAGTTCAACATATTAAGCCTAGTCCACACCATCGGAAGCATAGAGCAAACGCAAGGTTTTTGAAAACATGTTGTCGAAAACAATTTGTCCAAACATTTTGGCCTCATGTGTGCATGCTCCAAATCCCTTGCACGTGCACTAGGCCCATGTGCATTTCGAAAAAATAACGTCAACGTTAACAGTAGGTGAATATGTAGTTGCATATGTAGTTGGCTAAATCTCTCTATTGTCCCAGACAATGATGTGGAGGTCTGTTGTTAGAACAGGTTTTGGGTGATCAAAAAGTGAAAAAAATCACTAGTGCGCGCCTAGCCTCACACCTCGGCTTTTGAAAACATGTTTTCATGTTTCGTGTTTTCTGCTTTTGCTCCGTGCTTTCGTTGGTGTGGACCTGGCATCACGTGTACATAACAGCGATGCGGTAAGCGTGTATGCATCACGCTGATCATTATATAATTTTAATATGTGTCAGGTTATTTTGTGATTTCCAAACAGTCCTCTTGCCCAGTTTAAATGTTACTTAAATGCATACATTATGTATTTAGCTATCGGGACCGCGCATAAACGTTGTCCAGATTATCAGTGGATAATATAGACCCTGCTCACTAAAGGTCGGTATGCACCAGAGGAAACATATTCACAAACACATAAAACATATTCAAGAAACACTGAACAAGAACTTCCAGCATGTTTTCCAGAACATGTGTATTTTTTCCATTGATCCGGACCGCGTCTCGAGCGATCGCCAGGAAACATCGAAATGTGTCAGAAAATTGCCATGTTTCACAAACACTTCTGGCCACACCAAGGTTGCATGTGTATTTTTCGTGTTTCTAAATATTTCTTTTGGTGCATACACACCTTAAACCTACACTACATAAACTGCAGAAAATAAGCACGCGGACGATAAATATAATTTAAATTTACGAAACAATCCAAAACATAGTATATAAGTTATACGTAATCGCGTCGCTTGACCAAAATGAAAATTTTGGTAATTTACCACATGGTTTGGGGGCATGGACAACGTTGATGCAAGGTCTCTGAAGCATAATATCACACGTGGAATTTTTGATAAGAGTAAAATGAACAAGTACACAAACACACACACACAAACTTTCGAAGTTGTCACTGAGTACAAGTGACGTTGATGGGTGAAAATAAAGTGGGGTGATAATAGTAATATCCGGGTATGGGAAATGAAGGGTACATGGCCGGCCTCATGATATCGTCCGGATTATATAGTATTTGATCATCGCGCATTAATACTTTGACGGCTACTTTTCTAGCCGTCGGCGGAGGAATCATTTCCTGTTGCAATTGTTTTCGTTTCGTTTTGTAACGCCTGTTTTGAAACCATATTTTCACTTGGGTTTCGGTGAGTTTCAGCGCCTGGGCCAAGTCCGCCCTCTCGGGCCCCGACAAATACCTCTGGTGGTTGAAGCGCCGTTCCAGCTCGAACACTTGGGCGTGGGAAAAAGCTGCTCTGGAGCGCTTTTTTCGAGGTTTAGACGGATTGTTTGGCGAACTGTTATTATGGCTGTGTGACGATGACATTGGACCATCCTCGCCTTCGTCTTCTTCATCTTTTAAACAATCTAAAAGCAATAATATTACCAATTAGTCATCTTCAAATAATTATTAAATTGAAAGTATCATTGTTATACGAGGGGGCGGTCAAAAAGTCTTGCATATTCATTTATTAATCGAAAACCAGATGTCGTAGAAAGAAACTGAAATAGCCATTTTAAAGAGCAGGAAATTTGTAATTTGTCAATGTAGGACCCGAGTTTGTGGACACATTTATCCCTACGTTTGGTGAGATTGTTTATACCTCTCTCGTAAAGCCGAACCGCAAGTTTCGCATCATCGTCTGTTTTGAATTTTTAACCACTCAAGTGTTCCTTTAGTAGATCCGACCTTTCACCTATAGGGACTTCCATCTCTTTGGTCCACTCGAGTGGTCAAAAATTCCAACCAGACGATGATGCGAAACTTGCGGATTGGCAATTTTACGAGAGGGGTAGAAACAATCTTATCAAACGTTGGGATAAATGTGTTCACAAACTCGGGTCCTACATTCAAAATAGCCAATTTCCTGCTCTTTAAACTGGCTATTTCAGTTTTTTTCTACGACACATGGTTTTTGAATAATAAACTAAAATGCAAGACTTTTTGACCGCCACTCGTAACTGATATCATTCGTTATAATGCAATATTTTGTCAAATTCAGGTAATGTAAACATTGATAAACTTTTTCTGCACAATTTGTGGATATAAATACAAAGTAATCTATAAGAATATCTTCAGAAGAAATGTACAAATTTAATAAATTTAATAAGACGTACTGTAAAATTTAATTGAAAACTCAATGGAGTATTTTTCACTTGGACTTACGATATTATTTTATACTATTATAGTTTGGTATGTAATGAATAAATGTATTAGTAATTCAGTTTAGTACACAACCAGTTAATACGATTATTTAGTGATTTAAATTTCAGTAATAATTTCATATAATTTGGTGTGGAGTTGAATACCTAAAGTTTTGCGGGTTAAGGCCCTCACTCAAAGGGACCATCGCGGGTTCCCCCATATAGTTTCTTCAATTAATGATACCTTAAATTCTGATGTATTCAGGTCCTTAAATACAGGTCGTGATTATAGATATAATTTTTTGATTAGTATATCATTTTTCCAAACTAAATCTGACAAACCATTGCAAAATTAATCAAATTTTTAACTTAAAATTCATGTCATATGCATGAAATATTATATTAAGCATTTTGCCATTTTCTTCTATAATGTATTTCAATGCCCATTTAGGATTTATTTTTATTATGGACGATTTAAAATTATCGGATAATCGATTATCCGCTAAAGCAACTAAATCGAAATTATCAGCTGGTCGAAACTATTTTATATGCTATTAATAATAATTTATTTAAAATTTACTATTTATATTGTACATGTAATATAGGAATAAAAGGACCGAATACTTCCAGATTTACATGGACTTTATAAATTATTTAAACGACAGTGGGATTTTGAAAACAAAATTGTTTGATTTATTTAAAATTGACTCTTATATTTTATGAACTGCCCTTTCACTAATTCTCACAATATTTTCTGAAACATTAGGCGGAGTAAAAAAGAGCTAAACGATACCATTCGTGTTACTTTATGGTCAGTCAGTCACTGTTATAGCCCTAAGGTTCAAAACACATGGCGTTGGTTATAGTCAAAGACTCAAAGGGTCATTTTCCGGAACCTTTCCTAGATATTTTGACCCTCTTTAAGAGTATTTCTACATCTATATACGAAATATGATTCTAGCACTTTAGGCTATGGGTGCTGCCCTTTGGGTAAGTGCCCTATAGTTAACCACAAAATTAAACGAGTCATGAATCAGTTGATATTGACATGGGAAAAAAGTCGAAAATTTGGGAAATTGGACTTATGACAAAAGATACCGAAATATTTGAGGACGCTAATGATATTATCTCTTTACCGACTTAAGGGCCTCTAGCTTATGACCTAATTATTACCATGATTCTATTGTTAAAATGTCTTTATCAACCCCAAAGCCCATTTCAGGGGTCAGAGGGTAATTTCAATTGTCCAGGATTTCGCCAGAACTCGTCCATTTCCGGTTGAGAAAGCTTTATATTTTCTGAAGGGCTGTGACCCTAATCTTATCAGATAGCTTAGATCTATATTGTTGCTAATTGTTTTACACTAATTATGGAAATTTTCATCAGTAATTAGTTGAAATTAGATATCACAAAACTTAAAAATACAGTCCTAAAATTGTCGCGGCACATGCACTGAACAAGGGATACACAATTCGTTTCTTTTCTAAAGTGCTCTGAAATATAAATCGTGTTTGGAGTCAAATAATCTGCGTTATATGACAACCATTTCTATTGTTTTCTGCTTATAATTAATGAGAGGGTTAAACTTCAATCCCCACCCCCCTC
>JAQGBW010005830.1:0-11412 GCA_034698625.1 Julus scanicus
CGAATTTTACCGTTCAACAGAGCATGCGCACATAGGTCAATATTAACGGTAAGTGAAACGTACGTTTTTTGCTAAATTAATCTCTCTATTGATTACAATGAATATTTTCAAAACGAATTTGTATCCGGAAAATGTGATTTTTAAATAAACTTGGTTAAAAATACAATCGAATTTTTTGCTGTAAACGAATTCTAGAAATTTCACAGTCAATTTGATTAGGAATTTGAAAAATGTAAGGAATTTCTGGTATGTAAACATTGGACCACCAACATATTAAATACCCACATCGACCATTAAGTAATCATGGACTGATCATCTTAGGTAATTATAATCTCCTGTACGTGTAGTACTGGCAGTAATTGCACTTAGGGCGTTTAATTTATTGTAGTTTTTCTCAAGTCAACTTCTACATCCTTCTACCATGTCTCCAAAATACAAACTGACTTACTTAAACAGTCGTCGATTTGCTGAAATTGTCAGACTGCTGTTTGCTCAAGCTGGTGTAGAATATGACGATATCAGGATTGAGGAGGACAAATGGGCCGAATTAAAACCTAGTACCTAATTATCTTAAAATCTTCACCTACTTCTTCAAAACCATTATTTGTGAACTAACCAACTTTCTTGCTTAGACACGCCTTTTGGTAAAGTGCCAGTCTTGGAGGTTAATGGAACCATTATCTCTGAGAGCAGAGCCATTGCTCGATATGTGGCTAGGGAACATGGTAATTAATTCGATAAGCCCTTTGCAAATATACTTTTCTCCAATGCTTCTATAACAGTGCTTTCTCATAGGTCTTGCAGGTAAAGACAATCTCGAAGCTGCCAAGTGCGACATGTTAGTTGATGCGTTTAGTGACCTATTCAATTGTGACTCTACTGTATTGGTCCTGTTAAAGCTTGCAATTGATAAAGTAAGTGCATAATTTATCCTTACTTCTGCCTTTACTTTGTTTGTTAACCCTATTTTCCACTGCAGGCTCCCATGTATGAGTATTATGCTGCTGAAGCTTTGCCTCCATTTCTCGCCTTCCTGAACCCAATCTTAGAGAAAAACCATGCCGGTGTTGGATTCCTTGTTGGCGACAAGGTGTGTATTCAACTCGTCATTTGTAATCCACAAACATCACTTAATTTTAATTTCATTCATTATTTAAGTTAACGTGGGCTGATATTGTTCTGGCATATGGTCTCAATCAAGTTGAACTTCTCGAACCAGTTCATGGATTTCAGATTCTTAAGCAGTATCCTCTAATAAAAGCTTATATCGACAGAATCTTGGCATTGCCGAATATCAAGGCATGGATTGCTAAACGGCCGGTTGCTGATTCCTAATTTATATTGAACACGTTTATTTATTTATTCTTAAATTATTGCTTAGCGTTCTTGGAACTTAATAAGCGTAATAAACTTCTTTTTTTTCTATTATTTAACGTGTCTTACTTCTTTTACAGTATGTCTTTGTCTGTTAATGATGCAAATTAAACTCATGAAATCAGTTATTGTAAACTCGAAAAACGAAAACTAAAGTTCCTCAAAAATAGTGAGAATTCATAGTTTCATTAAAATCAAGTACAGGGCAACCCATGCATCATTAATAATTAGTATTTTAAGTCTAGAAGCTTCTAAATTATGCATGTGTTTTTTACAGGAAAGTACATGTAATAGGAACTGTTGTCCGTACTACTTGTCTTGGTCTGCCCATGCATGGTAAATCAACTTAAGTCTTTGAAATGTCATACACTGCCATTAACCATGCAAGAATGGGTGCCACATTGAGAAATTAAAAATATTAAATAGTCGATAATCCAGGTTAGCTGTCTTGTTTTCTTTAAAAATTGCGTTTTTACCTTGGAAAAGATTCCCTTTTCCCCAGCGGCGCACCAAGTGGTACCTGGGACGGACATTTTTGTCACTTCCACCCCTCAGTTGCGGAAATGTTATCCTGAAAATATTATGTTGACATACAAATGCCTATTTAATTTCATGCACCCGTCTGTCACATTTTTCCAGAGTTGTCTGATTAACGGAAATTTCCGGACCTCGAAGGACAGCATAAAATTGGTGTGTAACACAAAGTTGGGCATAATTCTCCACTTTCCCGAAGTTTTGAAAATTCAAGTACATTTTTCTGGTGTCCATTTTCCCTTTCACTTACCTTTTAAACTCAATTAATCTAAAAACTGAAAAATACCATTGTTAGCGGACGGCCATAATGGATTGCCCCCTTCTGTCCACATTCTAGCAGACCTCTTTTCCCACTCTTGAGGACGTCCTTTTTGAATGGCCCCAAAGTACATTTGTACGTAATATTTATTTCAATGAATATTTCCAAAACGAATTTTTAGGCGGGAAATGTGATTTTTAAATAAACTTGGTTCAAAGTACATTAATGTTTTACACCCTTTCCCCTTGAAATAGTGACCACATGCCAGCAGACCTCCCCCTTTTGAGGTCGTCCTTTTTGAATGGCCCCTTGATATACATACAGGGTATTGATTAAATGAATATGTTTTGAAATTACTTCAAGCGGGATTTGTCATTTTTGAATAAACTTGATTCAAAGTACATTCGAATTTTTGCCTAAAGAATTCAAGAAAGTTCAAAGTCAGCTTGATTAGGAATTTGAAAAATTTAAGGAATTCCTGGTATGTAAATTGCATTTGTTTGAGTTGGGTGCCGCTTGGTGGTACTTCAAAATCATTGGGCAACTAACATATAAATACCCACATCCACCACTGAGGAATCATTCGACTTCTTGCTATGGATTGATCAGTTTAGGTAATTATAATGTTTTGTGTCGTACTTGAACTTCAGGCATTTAAATTATTGTTGTTTTCTCGTGTTATTTATACAAGTATCCTCAACTTAATTTCTTCATTCCTCTACCATGTCTCCAAGATGCAAACTGACCAATTTCAACAGCCGTGGATTGGCTAAAATTATCAGACTGTTATTTGCTCAAGTTGGTGTAGAATACGAAGATATAAGGATTGAGAAGGATAAATGGGCCGAATTAAAACCTAGTAATTGTCTTAAAATCTTTACCTATGTACTTGTTTTAAAACAATGTTTGCAAATTAACCAGTTTTCTTGCTTAGACATGCCTTTTGGTAAAGTGCCAGTCTTGGAGATTGAACATGGTAATAATTTCGGAAAGACCTTTGCAACTGTACTTCTGTCCAGTACTTCTATAATGGTACTTTTTT
Source organism: Julus scanicus (assembly GCA_034698625.1). Taxonomy (NCBI): domain Eukaryota; kingdom Metazoa; phylum Arthropoda; class Diplopoda; order Julida; family Julidae; genus Julus; species Julus scanicus. The sequence continues at coordinate 3,210 of JAQGBW010005830.1, forward strand.
ATAGGTCTTGCTGGTAAAGACAACTTCGGAGCTGCCAAGTGCGACATGTTAGTTGATGCGTTTAGGGACCTCTTTGGTAACTTTAGTGCATGGGTGCTAGAAACGAATGAAACTAAAAAAGTAAGTTCATAATTGGTCCTTACTTCTGCCTTCACTTTGTTTGTTAACCCCTTTTTTCCACTGCAGGCTGAAATTTATAAGACTTTTTTTTGCTGAAACTGTCCCTCCCTTTCTCGCCTTCCCGAACAAAATCTTAGAGAAAAACCACGCCGGCATTGGATTTCTTGTTGGCGACAAGGTGTGTATTTAACTCGCTGTTTTTAATTTATATAGTATACAAACATCACTTAATTTTAATTTCGTTCAGTATTTTAGTTAACGTGAGCGGATATTTCGCCGGCACATGGCCTTAATCAAGTTGATCTTCTCGGTCCAGCTAATGGTTTTTAGATTCTCGAGTTATTCTCTAATGAAAGCTTATATCGACAGAATTCTGGCATTACCGAACATCAGGGCATGGATTGCTAAACTGCCAGTTACTGATTCCTATAGGAATCGGAAGCAAAATAGTTAATTAAGTTCCAAGAACGTTAAGAAGTAATTGATTGCTTAACGTCCTTGGAACTTAATAAACTTCTTTGCTACTATTTATACCTGTGTTACTTCTTTTATACTTGTATGTCCTTGTCTGTTAGTGATGCAAAATAAATTCACGGATTATATTGTTTTGACTTCATTGAAACTTATGTTGTTTTATCTTAACATTCATTGGTGTTGATTTGTTATGATCTCACTTCCTTTCTTGTGTTACGTTATTATATTTTCAAGTCAAAAAATAAAATCTAAAGGAGTGAAAAATCAAGGTTTAGGCTAAATTGAGACTAAAGTTATAATATATTAATATGTATTGGTGTTAATTATATATCTTATGTAACTTTTATCCATGCATAACTGTATTATTTTAGCACTTTACTTTTTTGCATTACTTTTTGTGTTAGTTTACTTTCTTGGATTACATTATCTATGTTGAAGTCTAAAAACGAAATTTAAAGTTTCTCAAGGTACTGCAAACTTTAACTTCTGAATGCATAGAAATTAAACTGATTTTATCTTAATATTTATTGGTATTCTTTTCCCCCATGGTAAATTAACTTGATAGTCTTTAAATGGCACACACTGCCATTAGCCTTGCAAGAATGGGTGTCACAGTAAGAAATTAAAAATATTAAAAAATCAATAATCCATTTTTGCTGTTTCGTTTTGTTTAAAAATTGCGTTTTTACCTTAAGCCGTCTCTCCACCAAGGCGTACATGTACGTATGTACAAGTATTTACACACATTTGCAAAAAAGTTTGCCCTCCGGGTTTGTTTCAACCGCCATTTTGTAAGTATATGTAAATATCAAAATTGTACAGTTATTAAACGTCTTTAATACGTGCACAATTTTGATATTTTCATATATTTACAAAATGGCGGCTGAAACAAACCCGGAGGGCAATCTTTTTTGCATACGTTTGTAAAAACGTGTTTACATGTACGTCTTGGTGGAGACCCAGCTTTAGAAAAATCGCAACACCTCTTTTTATATTTTGACAATTTGTTTTGAAATTTGTAACATTTATTGGATTTCGGCGGGGAAGGATCTATCCCCAAGATTCCCCTTCCCCATGCAGTGGCGCACCAGGTGCGGACATTTTCTTGTCACCCGCCGTTTCTTTGAAGAAATGTAATAGTCACAATCTTCTTCCCCCCCCCTTCAACCCTTCAGTTGCGGAAATGTTTTCCAGAAAATGTGTTGGACATAATACAAATTCCCGTCCAATAAATTTCCAAGCACCAGTTTCACTGCCAATTCCACGACATTTTTCTAGATTTTTCTAATAACGGAAATTTCCTGACCTCGAAAGCAAATTCCAGTATAAAATTCGTGTTTAACACAAAGCTGGGCATAATTCCCCACTTTCCAAGGTATTTAAAAAATTCAAGTACATTTGGGACTATAGGGGCACATTTTTCTGGTGTCCATTTTTCCCTTCACTCACCTTAAAAACTCAGTTAATCCAAAAACTAAAAAATACAATTGGTTCAAAGTACAATCGAATTTTTGCTGTAAACGAATTCTAGAACGTTCAAAATCAGCTTGATTAGGGATTTGAAATATGTAAGGAATTTCTGGTATGTAAATTGCAATTATTTGAGTTCGGTACCGCTTGGTGGTACTCCGAAATCATTGGACCACCAACATATATAAATACCCACATCCACCACTGAGAATCATTCGGATTTCCTTTTCTGGACTGCTTTGGTAATTACAATGTGCTGTACTTAAATTTGGGGTGTTTAACTCGATCATTGTGGCTTTTGTTCGTTTTCTTTCTACAAGTATTCTTAAGTCAAATTCTACATCCTTCAACCATGTCTCCAAAATATAAACTGACTTACTTCAACGGCCGTGGATTGGCTGAAATTGTCAGACTGATGTTTGCTCAAGCTGGTGTAGAATACGAAGATATCAGGATTGAGGAGGACACATGGACCAAATTAAAACCTAGTAATTATCTTCGAAGCTTCACCTACTTCTTCAAAACCATAATGTGTAAACTAACCAACTTCCTTGCTTATAGACACGCCTTTTGGTAAAGTGCCAGTCTTGGAAATTGATGGAACCATTATCTCTGAGAGCAGAGCCATTGCTCGATATGTGGCTAGAGAACATGGTAATTATTTCGAAAAGCCCTTTGCAAGTGTACTGCTCTCAAGTACTTCTATACTGGTACTTTTTTATAGGTCTTGCCGGTAAAGACAACCTCGAAGCTGCCAAGTGCGACATGTTAGTTGATACATTTGGTGACCTCTTTAGTAACTTGACTAAGTGGATGCTGGAAACTAACTAAACCAAAAAGGTAAGTTCATAATTGGTCCTTTTTTCTGCCTTGACGTTGTTTGTTAATCTTTTTTTTCGACTGCAGGCTGCCATGTTTATGACTTTTGCTGCTGAAACTATCGCTCCATTTCTCGCATTCCTGAACCCAATCTTAGAGAAAAACCATGCTGGCGTTGGATTCCTTGTTGGCGACAATGTGTGTATTCAACTCTTCATTTGTAATCCACAAACATCACTTAATTTTAATTATATTCATTTTTTTAGTTAACGTGGGCTGATATTTTTCTGGCACATGGCATCAATAAAGTTGATCTTCTTGGACCAGCTCATGGACTTCAGATTCTTGAGAAGTATCCTCTAATGAAAGCTTATATCGACAGAATCCTGGCATTGCCGAACATTAAGGCATGGCTTGCTAAACGGCCGGTTACTGATTTTTAATTTGTATTGAACAAGTCTACTTAATTATACGTAAATTATTGCATAACGTTCATAGAACTTAATAAACTTTTCTGCTAGTACCTACCTGCGTTGCTTTTATTTATACATATATCCTTGTCTGTTAATGATGCTAAATGACTCATGGAATAAGTTATTGTGAAGAGAACAAACGAAAACTGAAATTCCTCATAAATACTAAGAAACCATAGATTTTTTTACTGCACTTCACTTTTAAGTAAATATTTACTGGTATTCATCTTATTTTTGTGTCTTACTTTACTTGATACTCTTTCTCACTTCCCTCATTTTCTTACATTATTTTGAAGTCTGAAAATGAAAACTTAAGCTCCTCAAAAGTACTAAAAACTCAAAGTTTTGACTTCATTGAAACTAAAGTTATTTCAACTTGGTATTTATTGGTATTAAGTTCATCTTAAACTATTATTCTTGCATTATTTTTTTTTTTGTTTTTCTGTCCATTTCACAGATTTCATTGACTTTCAACTGTACGCAACTGAAAGTACTGAAATTGTTTAATGTTAGAAAAAGCTATTTTTCTTCTCATTGAAACCACCAAGTACAGAGCAATCCATACATCAATAATAATCGTTAATTTAAGTCTTGAAACTACTAAATTTTACATGTGGTTTTACAGGAACTGTTGTCTGTTCCTGCTTGTCTGGTTCTGAACCATGGTAAATCAACTTGATAGTGTTTGGATGTCATACTCTGCCATTAACGATGCAAGAATGAGTGTCACGGTAAGCCATTAAAAAGATTAAATAATCGATAATACATGCAGGTTAGCTAATAAGGGGAAACGACTGTTTTTATCAATAACCTACCCACTTAAGTATGTCTATAAGTGCACAACTGCCAGACTGTCGCTAATTGAAACTTTAATGAACTGTCATTTTTATGCATTTCCTAAAATTTGTAATTGAGTTTCAGAAAACATGGTGCAGATGAACATCAGGCATACAATTTGGAGTTATTAACTGCAAGGAAATTTATGGATCCACCTTCCAACCCCAAACTTTTATTTAAAGTTGCCACTTTTTTTACTTTCACTCATTGTCATCACACTCTGGGGGTAGGGGATAGGGCCCATAATCGTAGAGTGGACTATTTTGGCTATAATATGTAAGACGCTAGTATCATTAGGGGCCTAGCAGGGAATTGGCCCAGTTGAAATTGAAATTGCTTGTTCACCTAAGAAAAATCGCACTGTTACCTTAAAAAAACCGCATTTCCTATTCTCAATCCAAGAAATTTTACAAGTTTTAAACATTTCGGGGGAACAGAAGGGAGAGGGGGTGATCTATTTCTAAGATTATAAATTGTTTTTTTATCATAGAAAAATCAAAATTCATTTTTTATAATTTGCCAATTCGCTTTGAAATTTGTAAAAAAAATCTTGGATTTCGGGAAGGGAGGTGTGGAGATAAGGCTGATATCTATTCCCAAAATTCTAATTTGTGTTTTTAGAATATAGCAATTCCTTTTTTATATTTGCTAATTCGGTTTGAAATTTGTAAAAAAAAATTGGATTTCGGGGAGGATGGGGATCTATTTATAAGATTCTAAATTGCTTTTTTTCTTTAGAAAATCGCAGTTTTACCTTAAAGAAATCGCAATTCATCTTTTATATTTTGCCAGTTCGGTTTTAAATTTGTAAATTTCTTAGATTTCTGGGGGAGGGGAGGATGGGGATTTATTCCTTAGATTCTTAATTGCGTTTTTACTCTAAAAAAATCGCACTTTTATCTTTACAAAAATCGCAATTCCTCTTCTATTTTGCCAATTTGGTTTAAAATTTGTAGAATTTCTTGGATTTCTGAGGGAGGGGATCTTTCAATAGATCCTCTTTCCCAGAGGCGTAAACAGTTTCCAACAAAAATTTGTCACCAATTATTGTTTCTTTACCGTGGATTCACCATTCGTAATTTAATTATCCCTAGTATGTATAAAATATGCCCTATACAGTAGACCAAGTACAGCAGATATACAAAACACTGCTTGTATACCGACCAATAGAACATGTGGTGTTGCACCAAAAATCAATACTGTCTAATAAAATATAAATTTTTGATTATCTCTTTGCTTGCACGCTAATGCCTTAATCATCTGATCAGTTTGTAACTATACCTGCAGTTAATTAAAACAATCTTGAATTTTTCCAGACCCTGCAAAGAACTCACAAGATACCAGTGCTCAGCAAACAGTAAAGTGATAACTTCAAGTTATTTTGAAGCTGGTGAAGTAAATATCTGGATTACTCCTCAAGGTATGTCCATCAGATAGCATGATGTATCCCGTAATAATTACCTTCGTTTTCATGTTACGTTAAAATGTGAATCTTGAAGTGTCTTGTAGGGTTTAGGGGCCATTTAAAAAGAAGGTCCTACAGCGAGAACTAGGGGGTGTCTGCTGGTAGGTAAACAGCAAGTGGACAGGGGGAGGGAGGAAGAAAGCCATTATGGACGCCCACCAATGATGGTTTTTTGTTTTAAATTGAGTTTTAAATGTTTGTGAAAGGGTAAAGGGACACTAACAGAAATCTGCCCCCATTTCCAAATGTATACTTGAATTTTTAAACCCCTAGGAAAGTGGAGACTTATTCTTATATTTGTGTGAAATACAAATTTTAAGCTGAAATTTCACTTCGAGGTCACGAAATTTACGTCTATCAGAAAATTCTGGAAAAATATGAATTGGTAGCGAGACTACAGCTTTGAAATATATGGGAGGGGCCTTAATTGGTGTGTTCCAACAAATTTGTAGGGCACCTTACTTTTCAAAACAAATTAGGAACGTAAATGAAGGGGGAGAGGTGTCTGGGCTAAAATGGACACCATCAACATAAAAGTATACTAATGCCCCAACATCAAAGTATACTATTACCCTAACATTAAAGTATTCTAATGTTCTAACATCAAAGATTCAAAGTATACTTATGCTCTATCAAATTATACCAATGTCCCAGCATCAAAGTATACTATTGGCTCAAAATCATAGTATACTGAGCCCCAACATTAAAGTATACATTAGCTTTTGGTATGTCTCATCACATCAAAGTATACTAATGACCCAACATAAAACTATACCCATGTGACTAATGTCCCAACATCAAAGTATACTGATGCCCCACCATATAAATATGCTAATGCCCCAACATCAAAGTATACATTAGCCCTTAGTATGTCTCATCACATCAAAGTATACTAATGCCCCAACATCAAAGTATAGAGGAGATTAAGGAGGAATGGGCCATTTTTGACCTTTTCATTTTTAAAACAATGTACAAACCTTAAAACACAACAATTTTTATTCACAAATCTACTTCATATTATTGGGAATACAGTACGCAGTGTTTAAAATATTTTCTTATTACTAAAACAAGAAAATTAATTGAAATAAAACCACTCTCCATTTTGTCCCATTCCTCCTGCGCGCAGGTGGAATGGGACACGTGGCAGGAGGAATGGGACACTGTTTTTAAAACGAAAGTACAAAAGATTTTACCACACTAAATTATTTTTTTATTTATTTGCAATAATAGGAACACTTTTTACCTTTATGCAGGATTTTTTTACGAAAAGTAATGAACTATTGAAAATGAACTAACATCAATGCCAAATGTGTAGATTTTCCCGCAATTTTGATCTTCTTTTGCACAGAAAAGGCTGGGGAAGCTTCAGAATGACATCAACTTTTGTAACCATGTTTATGACTTCTTTATCAGTAAATTTAAAACTCAAGATATTCTCCTTTCTTCGAAAAAAATACATTTAAGCTTCTTTAAGTTCATACCCACATTATTTTTCTTGGCAAATCTCACCGACACAAAATTCCCAGCTTAAACATCAAACAATAAAAGAACTGTTGCACGTGCGACCTCCTGCACATGCTAAAATTCTAAAAGCAAAAATGCATTAAATTCCAGCAACAGGGATGTCCCATTCCTCCTACACTATGTTGTCCCAATCCTCCTACCACTAGGTAATTGTCTTAAACACACCATAAGATTAAAAGGACCTGGCAGATTGCTGTGAAACACCTAATAGGCTAATAACATTATAACCATTCTAACTGCAATTAATGTACTTAATTTGAAAAAGTTACCTACATAAACAAAACTTTTAGAAGGGTTTTATGTTTGAAGTTAAAACCTACTTTTTGGTGGTAAAAACACACTTTCCCTTCCCATATTCTTTTGTTTCATCAGAAGTCCACCATATTTTACACAAGAAAATGGGGGAACACAAGTGCAATGTAGACAAACGAGTATCAAACTTTTTTCAAAATATACTGATGCCCCAACATCAAAGTATACTAATGTCCGGGACATTAGTTGGGACATTATGTCCAAACATCAAAGTATACCAATGCCCCAACAGCATCCCCGGCTGGAGGCTGCCAGATTAAACAGCACCAAACAGTTTCTCAAAGTCGATAAAAAGCAATTTCTACCGCATGCGCACATTCACTTCCGCTTAAATCAACGTTTCCTGCTATAGCTGTTTGCCACCTAAGTCCACCTTTAATGCCTGTTGATAGTTCCTTTATAAGCTCATAATTCGTATGTATTTAGACTTCGTTGCATGTCTAAATATGTTACTGAATAATATGACAATACGACGACTTATTTAAATGATTTGAAAGCCTCCCAGGGTTGTCGTGACTTGCACTAATTTACTAAATACACACTTGCTCATGATGTAGACCTTGGCTTGCACCATTAACATGACGATTTTATTGTATAGTAAAGCCTGATTCACACTAAGCTAGTAATTTAGTCAAGTATTTTAGTAAACTGATAAGTGTGAACAGATAAATTTATCTGTTCACACACGTTTAGTTACTAAAATACTTGC
>JAQGBW010005831.1:0-11412 GCA_034698625.1 Julus scanicus
ATCCCCTGGCGTTGGTGTTTAGCCCTCGTGTTGCAGAAATAGGCCAACGTTAAAAATCAACAAACAAACAAACAAGATACAGGCATATGGAGTTGTAAATTATGGAGTGTAGTATGGCATTCCACCAATAATCTCACAACTTGTAAATTATTAGTAAATGTGTACAAGTGATGTCACAAAAGTACAAGTCTAAGGTGAAAAGAAAATGGTACTTCTCTGTGCTATTGTAGCTAGAAAGGGCAAAATTTTTGGTAAATTTAGCAGCAATTAGTGAAAAACAGATGTGCTTTCTAATACTCAATTTCACAATTGTACAAATATTATCTGTGTTGTACTTTTTGTATAAGTATCACTCTATACCACTACAAGTACAAGACCATACTTTTGTGGAATAAGGCCCATAAATATAGGAGATTTAAATCATAAAAAGACTTGGCATTAGCGAAATAAAGTTTATGGCCCATGCATAGCTTTTTCCACTTTGAGATGATGTTGTCTTTGTTCAGAAACATTCTCAATTTGACCTAATTTAAGCATATAAAAATATATATGCTGAAAACATGAATGCATCGATTTATGAAAGTCCAAATTTGGTGTATTGGTCTCAAGAGACATGAGTGGCTAGGACCTATTCGAATATCTCCGAGCATCCCTAAAATCATCACCGTATTGTGTTTCACGGTGTAATTTTTGCATCGCTACCAAAAATGTGTTTTGTTCCCTTTTCAAAGAGGGTCGTTTCGTTTATTAATCCTCGGTGCATGAAACGGCCCATAAGAAGGGGCGATTAGGGCGTCCTGCATCGCCCGATGACGTCATACAGGAGCTCCGTTGCGCACATGGCGAATGGAGGGCAAAGCGCTTACGCCAGCAGCCCTGGCGATGACGTCACTGCAGTGCGTCAGCTTCCGCCGTCAAACATCTCTCCGGCAGAGGGCGTTGCTGAACGGCCACGAATGACGTCAGCGAGGGAGGGAAAGGGTGAGGGGTCAAACGGTGGCGCGAATCCAAAGCCCGGAGCGCCGCTTAATGGAGACGGCGTTGATACGACTTCACTGCTGCTGCTGTGGATGCTGTGGATGCTGCCCTCCATTTTATTGATTTTTCTCAAGGCATTCCTTAGCACTACACTCCACTACATCATCCGACAATGCCGTTGCTTCGACCGTCGGAATGAAACCAACGAAATCCGACGCAGATTTTTATCCCCTGCAAAAACACTCGCGTAAGATTAAAGAGGAGGATCCACATTGTTAAATGCTTTAGACGACTTTTGTTTTAGCATGAGGGTGTTACTTTAAGCGCACGCGATGAAACGGAAGTGAAGAAATAAATCCCGGCATGCGCAGATCATGAGACAAATTTGTTCCGATTTGTATGCGTCATTTATATAATTATTTATAGAATTATTGATATAAAGCAGCGGTCGGGGAACCGGGGTAAATTACCCCAAATGGAGTAAAAATGAAATTTTTTTGGGTAATAGAAACATTTTTCTAGTATTTTTATTCATTTTTGTTTGTTCCAATTTAAGAATTTTATTTTGTTTGTCTACTCTATTACATACTTACTATTTTCATGTAACTTTTTTATAAATATGTATATGTAAATTAATTCAATAAATAATGTTTTTTTTAAATTTACATTAATTGTTTTCTTTTCAGAATAGGGGGGGGGGGGATATTATATCGACTTACGCAAAAATATTTTGGTGTTGTTTCGATTTATGAACGTGAATCCAATTTACGAACGGGGAAAAACCTCGTGTACAACATGTGTAAAACCATACCATGTTAAAAAAAATTGCTCAAAAAAAATTTGACACAGAACGCATTATTTGGATTTACATTAATTGCAATGGGGAAAATTGATTCGAGTTAAGAACTTTTCCATTTACGAACAGGATCATGGAGCGGATTAAGTTCGTAAATCGAGGCTCCAGTGTATAATTTATTGACTGCCCCTGTACATTGGCAAACCATACCTACACTAGTGTTTGTATTGTTTGCCGCCATTTAAGGGGCAGTATGATTAAACCACCCAATTAACTAATTTAGCTACGTATGCCTCACATTTATACTTGAAATGACCACATGCACCTGTACAGCCATATATGGAGCATATTAAACTTCTGATTGGTCGTATATGCGACGTTCGAGGTCACATATATGGGGTCACACATACCGTCCATGACCAAACAAGGGGATACATGTTTATTAAATTATAAGCTGAGGCTTTAAGGTGTTTAAACTTCAGATTAGGAAGAAATGGAGAGATCTAACCCAAACTAAGTTGAGACCTAAAAAATATTTAGTCCAGAAGTCAGGTTTAAATTATTTAAGTTTAGGCTGAAAAAAATTGGTGATATCCACTGTGGATTAGCATTAAGCTTAGGCTTAATGACGAACTTAGCCATGGCATAGCAGCGAAGTTTGTTATAATTTGGAATTCAAAAGCATGCAAATTGCATTAAAATATTGATAGCCAATCACAGACAGTTTTAGCTAGCTTTTAGCTGTAAACTAAATGGATATCTCCATGTTTGCTAACCCAAGATTTTATTGCCAATGTTTAAAAAATAGTCTGAAGCTTGACCCTCAACTTAATCTAAGAAATAACTCACCAAAAAGTTTAATTCCATAATTTTGTCTCGAGATGTAGATTAATTATATTTCGGCTTAAAATAATACCAGGCTGATTTAGACTTTAAGCCAATGTTAAAGAAATAGTCTGAAGCTTGACCCTCAACTTAATCTGAGTTGTAACTCACCAAAAAGTTTAATTCCAGAATTTTGTCTAGAGATGTAGATTAATTATATTTCGGCTTAAAATAATACCAGGCTGATTTAGACTTTAAGCCAATGTTTAAGAAATAGTCTGAAGCTTGACCCTCAACTTAATCTGAGTTGTAACTCACCAAAAAGTTTAATTCCAGAATTTTGTCTAGAGATGTAGATTAATTATATTTCGGCTTAAAATAATACCAGGCTGATTTAGACTTTAAGCCAATGTTTAAGAAATAGTCTGAAGCTTGACCCTCAACTTAATCTGAGTTGTAACTCACCAAAAAGTTCAATTCCAGAATTTTGTCTAGAGATGTAGATTAATTATATTTCGGCTTAAAACAATAATAGGCTGATTTAGACTTTAAGCCAATGTTTAAGAAATAGTCTGAAGCATGACCCTCAACTTAATCTGAGTTGTAACTCGCCAAAAAGTTTAATTCCAGAATTTTGTCTAGAGATGTAGATTAATTATATTTCGGCTTAAAATAATACCAGGCTGATTTAGACTGCAATGGATATCCCCATTGTTAGCCATAAATGTGATTTCATAGTACTCATGTATGGACTTTATTGACTGATGTCTAGCATAGAATAACTCAGGAGCCAGAAGATGGATTTAGGAAGGTTGTCGTGGTCCTCACATCCTGAAAAACTAGTCCTAGACATTATTGACAGATATATGACACGTCAATAAAGTCCATGCATGGCCCAGACTATATACTTCTTCAGGATGTGTGGCAAACCGTCTCGAATATGTCAGACATATGAAGTCAAAGGTAATAATAAGAGTTTGTAAAGTTGCTCAATTTAAAAAGCTTTTTATGATTACTGTCTTCGGACGTTGGTTGTCAACGTTGTTGATAATGGATATGTTCGTGGAATTCATTAGTGTCATTAACAGCGAGTAAAAATCTCCCCGCCCGTCGTACGTCTAATCTTGTCTTATAATTTCCCATTAAATATTGCCTTTGTTTGCCTTCGTACCTAATTAGAAATCTTAAGTGCCGAAACCCAATTAAAAACTTGTGCAGGCAGCCTTAATTATGATCTAGCTTCAATATTTCATGCTCATTGTCCCTCTCTCTTCTTTATTCCCTCTCTCTTATTCTGTACTAAAATCTCATGTTAAATTTTTTTTTATATCTATATTTGGGGAAACTCCTCCATGTATTTATTCCCCCCTCCGTCTTAAGTAGTCTTATTATGACGAACTCAGGCACGAAATAAAAGTTGGAAATAAAAATTAAAACGAAATGCGAAATGGATGCTTCCTTCAATCAAAATTGGCCGCTGCAATTAGCCTAATAACTCAGTGACGTCATCGCCATTAAGAAGGGTAATTAGAAAACACGAACGTTTGTGGTAATTATGCCGAATGCAATATGCGGATTAATTACAAAACTTAAAATGCTCAATTCAGCGCCTCTGGTGGATGAAAGATGATTTTTTTGATAGATTATTAAAATCCTCTGAAGAAAAACACCCGGATGTAAAAGCACAATCAAAAATTATGAATATATGTATTTCCATGTATTCACCATGTAAATACATTGTATTTATCTGAAAACATGTATCTGAAAATATACATATGGCTCATCATACTGCCATGGAAACATACACCCATATATGGAATTTATGTCTACAGGGTGGACACAAAAAAAGAGGAAACTTTTTCATAAATTCGTAACTTGTTTGTTTTTTAATCAAAGTAAATACAAGTTTTGCACAAATTAACTTGAGCAATCAGGAATCGACTCATCAATCGGCCAATGGTGCAAGCGCCTCAGGGCATATCTTGCAGCAGATGGATGACAATTTGACTACAAACTGAGATGTCTGTTTTGTTCGTAAGTTTGTTAAAATTGTGCAAAAATTGGATTTACTTTGATTCAAAAACAAAGTTACGAATTTATGAAGAAGGTTCCCATTTTTGTGGCCACCCTGTATAAATAGTTTTTCCATTGTTAAGTATGTCGGAAATCCTATACAGTATATTATGCCATGTCTAATCATTGTCATGGAACATTTTAAAATTGTCAATTTGACAATGGCAATGATGAAACGTATGACAATAAATGACATTTAAGCCAATGTATGACCATAAATCGACATAAAACATATACAAAACGTGTAAAACTAATTTAGTCATATGTAGAAAAAGCCATACATGACCCATATCTGATTACACCTCCCTGACTAACACGATGGTCCTTGGGGTGATCCAAAAATTATGTCACACTTTTTTGCCTCTTTTCAAACACCCCCCCCCCACCCCTTAATAACAATTCCCCCATCCCTTGGTCACAATTGTTACAAAAAACAACCAACCCACCCACCCCCCTAGGTGTGACATAATTTTTGAATGGCCCCCTTGCTAATACGAAATACCACATGGAATTTCAACAGACTTCACTTCGTACAGGGTGAGTCGTTGCAAGTGGCGCCACCTGTCTTACAAAATGTTCTTCCATATCAAAGTTTGTCTTCCGACCCTCTCTTTACCGCCTACTAATTGGCTCCGATTGTTTTGACAATTTAATTAATGAAAACGAAGTGGCTTAATGGAAAAGCTCGCCATGGAAATAATATACAGTGGAAATGGGAGAGGGTTTTATAAGGCGTGTAATTGAAGCGTCGCCAACGTACGTCTTAAGGTCGAAGCCAGGGGGCGCCCATTGATTTCCGCCTTTTCAAAAAAAAGGGCCTTTTTATGATTCTCAATGGACTTTATCGCAAATGGGAGAAATTTGCGTGAAAACCACTCGAAATGGGAGGGTTATTAAGTCAAATTGAGATTGAAAATTGCTGAAGCAAGTCCTAAACATGTATGGCGTGTGTGTGTGTGTGTGTGCAGTTCAGTGCAGTTGCGAATGAAAAGCGTTAATTGAAATACGGAGTGAAATATGACTCGCTTAACGCTCTGCTCTCTCTACACCTTTTTAACTGAGTGCCAACGATCTAATGGACTGCTGGGCTTTTATTATGGAGATGATGGGGGGAGGGGGAGTGAAAAAAGCGATTTTTAAAGTCCAAAACTGGCATATGCTGACCATATATACTTAAGTGGTGAATGGGGTGAGGTGGAGGAGAGGGTGAAGTGGAAAAACTCATAAAACCTGGTGATAAATGAAGAAACTCCAGCGATGAAAGTGTGGGAGAAAGGGGTTTAAAGTGGTGCCAACATTCTCATTTGCATTTAAGGACACCGTTTATGAATGGCCCTTTATGGATTCTTTAGGAGCCATTCCAAGAGGACGTCCCCGAAATTCCTTCAAAAATTAATCCCCCCACCCCCTGTCCACATGGTGTCCACTTTTGCCTTGACTCCCCTTCCCCCCTCCTCATAGACGTCCTTTACATTTTTTACAAAAAGTAGGGTGTCCAGAACCTTGTTTACGAATGGTCCTTTATGAATCCTTTAGGGGTCATTCCAAAAGAACGTCCCCGAAATTCCTTCAAAATTGACTTCCCCACCCCCTGTCCATATGGTGTCCACGTTTTCCTAGACTCCCTTTCCCCCTCCTCATAGACGTCCTTAATTTTTTTTAATAAAATGTAAGGTGTCCAGAACACTGTTTATGAATATCCATTTATAAATCCTTTAGGGGCCATTTCAAAAGGACGTCCACGAAATTCCTTTAAAATTGATTTCCCCACCCCCTGTCCACATTGTGTCCACTTTTGCCTAGACTCCCCCTTCCGGCCCCCTCATAGACGTCCTTAAGTTTTTTTTAATAAAAAACAGGGTGTCCAGAACACCGTTTATGAATGGCCCACCGTCCACTAGTGTCCACTTTTCTCTAGAGTCCCCTTCCTCCCCCCAGTACCCTCCCCTCATAGACGTCCTTAACGTTTTTATTAAAAGTAGGGTGTCCAGAAAACATTTTGAAAAGTAAGGTGTCTAGAAAAATTTTTAAAAAATGGGGTGTCCTTAAAATTTTTGGAAAATGCAAAGGCCCATCCTACAAATTTAATTCCAAGTGCCCGCCACGCTACCAATTCCACAATATTTTTCGAAGGTAAATTCCAGGATAAAATTGGTGTTTAACACAAATTTAGACAGAATTCCCGAGATTTAAAAAATTCAATTTCGTTTGGGACTGGGGACACATGTCTTCCGGTGTCCATTTCCCCTTTCACTGACCGTTAAAACTAAAACAAAAAATCCTTAAATTAAAAAATATCATCATTAGTAGACGTCCATAATACTTTCCCCTTCCCCCCTCCCCCCTGTCCAATGTTTAAAGGGGGCAACTTGCAATTGGGCATGCTGACATCCTGATTAGCCCGACACTGTACTGTTATCAATATTTCAGTTCAATGAACAGTGTAAAACTTGCCTCGTTTTCGCCTCCTTTTTTTTTCAACACTCAACAAAAATACTAAAATTTGTAAACGTTTATTCGAGTTTTTGATGGAGAAGTTTTTACAAAAAGCTATTTTGTAAATGAGGCTTTTCTGCATTTGACGTTCGTCGCCTCTTAAGTTTGATGAACGATTTTTTTCTTCACTCTCTGAGAACCTCGGTTAAATATAAAACTTATATTCCTTCCCTCTCTCTCTCAACGAGCGTGTTTCCATATATGAAAAAGTACAATTTGATGTTGAGTAAAATAGCGATTCGAAACATTTGAACTGTGAATAATCAATGCAATTGCAATAAGTTCGCCTCCGCTCGTCAACACCAAATTCATTTTCATTTTCACTCCGAATCGTTCCCTGGAAACAGCTGCTCTTTCTGAGACATTAAAAGGCTCATCAATCACTCCCATAATCAATGTTTATTCAAATGGTTAAGGTGGAGAATTAAGAGGCGACACATTCAAAAAAATAACATACCGGCATTAATAAGATATTGAAAGAGAAATATCAACGTCAGTTTAAAACAATTTCATAGGAAATGCAAATCAAAAACACACATTTTGCATTTTCAAAATTAATGGAAAACTGCGAAGCATTTTGGATATGTGGCTCGATTCTCAAAACACTCTTCCAACATTCGCATTTCACACGACGACAAAAACAAGCTTCGGTTTGCTTTACTGAAACTCAAAATATAGAGCGAGACTAGTAAGACACCCTGTAGCACTGCCCAAAATGCAACAAGACTTTCTGGACACCCTGAAACGCTGCTTACAAATAAATTGATTCCCTTAAGACACCCTGTAACGGTGCCTGAAATATATCGAGTCACCCGATAACTTTGCCCGAAAAGCAGCGACACTAGTACGACACCCTGTAACATCACTCTAAATTAAGCGAGAAACTTGACACACCCTCTAACGCTGCTCAAAATGTATTAATTCCCTTAGGACATTCTGCAACTCTGCTAAAATTGATGAGAGATTTCTGAGACAACCTGTAACGCTGTTCACGCTGCGGCGATACCCTTAACACACCCTGTAACCCTGCCCAAAATAGTGCGATATTCCTAGGACACCCTGTAATTATGGACAACATGCAATAAGGCTCTTAAGTCATCCCGTAACGCTGCACAAATTGCGGTGAGACTAGTAACACACCCTGTAACTATGCTCAAGATGCAAAATTATTTAAAATACCCTTTAATGTTGTCAAAAATTATGCGAGACTTCCAGGACACCCTGTAACTATGCTCAGGATGGAATAAAGCTATTGAGACACCCTGCAATGGCACTCAAATTTTGTGAGACTCATAGGACACCCTGTAGCTATGCTCAACATGCAAAATTATTTAAAATGCCCTTTAATGTTGTCAAAAATTATGCCAGACTTCCAGGACACCCTGTAACTATGATCACGATGCAATAAAGCTCTTAAGACACCCTGTAACGCTGCTCAAAATAGTGGGAAACTCTTATGACACCCTGTAACAATGCTCAGGATGCAATAAAACTTTTAAGACACCCTTTAGCGGTGCCCAAAAGTGTTCGAAACTCCAAGGACACCCTTTAACGGTGCCCAAAAGTGTTCGAAACTCCAAGGACACCCTGTAACTATGCTCAAGATGCAATTAAGCTCTTAAGACACCCTGTAACGGTGCCTAAAATTCATCGAGTCACCCTGTAATTATGCACAAAAAGCAATAGGAATTCGTATATGCTATATATTGCCATGTATGGATCATAACTAACCGTTAATTGGGTCGTATTTAAAACACATAACTATGTGTGGACCCTACTACGAAATATTCCAAGTATGGATTCCATTTGAGAAGTCGACGACGACTGGAATAGCACCCTGTATATCCATTCCCCTCATCTTCGAATTAGTTTTTCGTGGTGTTGATTAGGAATTAATTTGACGCCACAAGTGAGTCGATATGTTTGCAACACCTTCTATACTAATACAAACAAGAGAAGAAGAAGAAACATTCCGTTGAATAAATGCCATCAGACTCCACGCCATAGGAGTAATAAGAGTGGGTTTTCCCCCTTCTTCCCTTAATCCCCAATCCCAGAAGAAGGATCTCTTAAGAAAGGCCCTTCTGCAACGAGGGTTCATCAAAGACGAAACAAAAACACTCGCAGGTTCTGGCTAATCAATACTGACAATCACGATGGACTTTGCCCATCATCATCATCATCCCATTCGTATATATAATCACTAATAATATATCGAATTTTAATGCAGATTCCATCCCCACAGAGTGGACACATCATATTTGGACCACTTTTGGCTTTTTCCATATATGGCTGGACCAGGAATTAGACATATATATAGAGATATAAATTGTACGCACCCGTATTTTCATGTCATACATGTAAAAGACAATTTAAAAAAACGTCCTCAAAAGGGGGTAAGTGGGGGTCTGTTGGCATGTGGACACACTAGGTGAACAGGGGGAGGGAGGGGGAAGCCACTAATAATGGTATTTTCAGGTTTTTTTTAATTTTCTGTTTAATTGAGTTTTAACAATCAGTGAAAGGGGAAATGGACACCTGAAGAAATGTGTCCCCAGTCCGAAATGTACTTTATTTTTCAAAACCTAGGGAAAGTCCGAATTAAGCCTAAATTTGTGTTAAACACCAATTTTAAGCTGAAATTTCCCTTTAAGGTCAGGAAATTTCAGTTAATCAGAAAAATCTGGAAAAATGTTATGGAATTGGTAGCGAGGTGGGTACTTGGATTTAAATTTGTAGGATGGGCTTGTTTTAAAACGATTCACTGGACACCCTACTTTTAAACAGAATTACTGGACACCCTTCTTTTTTAAACAGAAATACAGGACATCCTACTTTTAAAAAGAATTACTGGGCACCCAACTTTTAAAAAAAAAATTACTGGACACCCTACTTTGAAACAGAATTACTGGACACCCTACTTTTAAAAAGAATTACTGGGCACCCTACTTTTAAAAAGAATTACTGGACACCCAACTTTTAAAATGAATTACTGAACACCCTAGTTTTAAACAGAATTACCGGACACCCTACTTTTAAAAAGAATTACTTGGCACCCTACTTTTAAACAGAATTACTGGACACACAACTTTTAAAAGAATTACTGAACACCCTAGTTTTAAACAGAATTACCGGACACCCTACTTTTAAAAAGAATTACTTGGCACCCTATTTTTAAAAAGAATTACTGGACACCCTACTTTTAAAATGAATTAAGGACATCTATGAAGGGGAGGGAAGAGGAGGGTTTTGGACAAAATCACCCTGGATAATATTACCTTCCAAAACATGAAAAAATTGAACCTCAAAACACTGTTTCCAGAAAACAAAAACAACAACAATGGTCCTAGCATACATGTTTTACCTCAGCCATAAAACCAAAGTCGAATAGGATTGAAAATAGGGTGAAAAATGGATTTCCAAAGAAGATGTATGAAAGGGTCCGAGCGTAGTGGAAGTAGGTCCCAAGAGAGGGACTTAGGACGATGGAATCCACGGCAAAAGATAGGATAAGAAGACTATGTTCGCTTCAAAAATGATGGATTTTCGGCTTTAGTCCACGGCGAAATTAATCAAAAGCGAGGCTGACAGGCAGGGTTCAAAGGGGTTAACCCACGAGGCTTACAACAAATAAAAGCCAACAAAAGCAGCGTTGCCTCAATTCCCGAGACGATTCAACTCAATTCTGTCCCCGTCTTCAAACCAAAACACAATCGCCAAACATTTTCAACGACGACAAAAAAAACTAAATAACTCAAAACTAAGGACAAAATTGGATGCTGAAAAAATTTAAAAAACACGTGTTTATGTCAAATTTCAATGAAAAATGTATTCTATTCCCAGAGTGAAGAAATTATATTAGGACATGTATGCCATAATATGTCTCATACATAAAAAAATGTATATGAGGCAGTATACTGCAGGGAAATATCTTTAATATTCTGCCATATACAGGGTTGCCACAAAAAAGGCGAACCCTTTTTATAAATTAGTAACTTTTTTGTTGTTTAATCAAATTAAATCAAATTTTGCACAAATACAGGCAACAAACGTACGAACAAAACAGCTATCTAAATGGATCTACTTCGATTAAAAGTTACGATTTATAAAAAAAATCTCTTTAACGGGGTTTGAAACCTTATCCTTTTCAATGGGAAAATTTGCAAGGACACTCACCGTCAAACAAAAAGAGATTAAATAGAAATAAAAATTGGTTACAATAGCTTGATCAATCAGCAAAGTCA
>JAQGBW010005832.1:0-11412 GCA_034698625.1 Julus scanicus
AAACAATAGAAACCAATAGAGATTTCTATTGGTTTCTATTGTTATTTGGGCACTTTATTGGTTTTAATTGTTTTCTACGGTTCCTGTATTGACTTCTACTGACTTCTATGGTTTGGCTGTATTGACTGAACAATAGAAAATAATTGTAACCAATAAAACCAATAGAAATTCTGTATTGATACCAATAGAAAACAACGTTCTAAACAACAATAGAAAACAATAGAAATCTCTATTGTTTTTTTTTAAGCAGGGGAGCAATCACTGCAAGCTTAGAAGCTAGCAATGTTTGCCCTCACACAGGAGGCGAAGGTATTTTATCCTGCAAGAGAAGAAATCTTTAGGGGTACTCAAACAGACACCAACAATTTCACAGATGTGTGCAGTTAACCGGTTAACCATTTGCACATTATTTTGTCCACCCCTGTATATTTCCGAATTCGTGTAGTCGTTGCAAAAAGTCAACATCCTTCTCCTTATTGCTTTTCGTTCGTTAAGACGACATAATTGGTAGTGGCCCAGTGGTCAAGCGTCTGTAGTGGACAAATGAGCAGCATGCAGCTCCAAAAGAAGCATCAACAACAAATGGACACGCTTTCTGTTTTTTTTTTCTCTTGAGAAAAGAGCAATTTCACACGAGAGCTCATTCACCAAAGAGAGATAGAGAGAAAAAGCCAGCGAATGACAATGGTCATTTGGAAGGTGAGTGGTCAAGAGTATAAGGGGCGGCCTAATAACACGTTGAAATTTATCTTAAATCATTCTTCCGAGTGATCAGTCGCAATTATAATTAAGGCCGTAGAGGCAACTCCAGCGGAAAATGATGACCCGTCGTAACGCGAAACGTGCACCGAATGGTCAAATAAAAAATAAAAAGCGGACAATGGTCAAGCTCTCCTATATCAAAGTGTTTATAAGGAATGGGCTTGAGAGATTTCCAGAAACATCATTAAACCCTGTTAACAAAAGAAGGTAAACATGTGTATTGGCGAATAAGCACAAGGAGAACTTTCCCCAAGTTTTTTACTACTCCAGGTTTGTTTGTTTGGAGATAGAGGGCTAAACACCAACAACAGGGAAGGAGTCTTCATCACCTACCTGAACTCGACTAGTGGGCACTTGTTTAGAACACGGGACTAGGAGGCGAAAGGTAGATAGTTTCCTTGGCTCCGCCCATGACATTTTGTTGCTACTGTTTCTTCCCGCCATATCGTTAGCTATAAATATGTTAAAATTAATTTCGAAAGTTATTAAAGTTTCTTCCCGCCTATTCATCAGCTAAATTAGGTTAGGTTTCCCGCCCTTTCGTTATAGCTATAAATATGTGTTAAAACCGATGTGAAATAAGGGCGGATCCAAGGAAAATATCTACCTATCGCCCCCTGGTCCCGTGTTCTAAACAAGTGCCGACTAGTCCAGGTACAGAGCACCCTCGATATACATCAGGACTTTAAAGACCAGCCCCTGATCAAGCAAACGAGAAACAAAAACAGGGTTTTTGCAAACATGTTTGTGAAAACAAGTTTGCTCACCAATTTTCCATCTACAGGTTTCAGGAAACTTTCGTTGTAAAAGCATGTTTTCAGCAAACATGTTCTAGTTGTGGTGCTCCTACCAAGGTGTATCAACTGTTTACCTAATGCTGATCACAGAATAAAGACCTTAGTAGAAGCGCCATAAACAGGAAACACCTCGTTCTATTTTGTTTCTCTGAAAAAAAAAATTTCTGGTTTGGTTAGGACATTAGGTTTGTACAGGCATTATACGAACCTACTTTGCTTACTTGTCGAGAAATGTTCTTTAAAAAATGTTTCGACAAATCATAACCAACAAAGCTGAACAGTATGTTTACTTTTGCCAAGTTTGCTTACTCTTGCCTGAAACAAAATATTCACTATGGCTGTTCTAACTAGATTGAGTGTCAGGATTTTAATAACATGTAATAGAGGATGATCCATATATCACCTTCCTTTAATATCTGGAGTAATATTTCTGTTATTTATAGCACAAGGTAGACTGAACACAAGCTAAGCTAACAGAAACAAACAGAATGCGGCCATCTTGGAAAAGCAATGCTAAAATGTCCCCAAGCCGCTAGGAGGTGCAGAATAGCTATTTCGTCCGCCAGATTTGTCTAGTCCAGACCAGAGCAAATACGAAACAGAAACAGGGTTTCGAAAACATGCTTATGATAAAAGCTTGCTCACCAGTTTTCTTCTCAAAAGGTTTCAGCAAACATTTTGGCAAAAATGAGTGTTTCCAGGGAACATTTTGGTGCTCGGTTAAGATGCGGTCCAGGTCATAGGAAAAATAATGTTTCCTGTTCATGGCGCTCCTACCAAGGCCTGTAAACATTATGTAGTGCATTGACGTGCTTGTCAAGGTTTGGTAGGAGCGCCAAGAGCAACAAACATTTCTTCAGTATTGAAAGGCTGTTTTGATGTGGACACTATATTTGAACAAACCTGTTTATTGAAATAAGTTCATGAAACCACATTTCGAAAAACTGGCTTGTAGAAACCCTGTTTCTGTTTCGTGTTTGCTCTGGTCTGTACTAGTAGGCATTAGGAATTGAACAAGGGCAATTAGGCCGGGAGAAGTAAGAAGCGCCGTAGCGATGAGTACATTTATTTCCCACGTGAACAACGAACACGAGTGCTTTTTGGTTTTCCACCTCAAATGAGATGAATAGGCGCCAGGAGAGGCGCCATAAGTCAACACCAGGGGGCGCCATGGGAATCCAATCCGTTTTCAATTACTTTTGCTGCGCTCATAAATACGGCGCTTCCCTATCAGGGCGTCACGCTCTGGCGCCTTTTTCCGGCGCTTCAATTCGGAAATCCATACATTAAGCGTTTTTCAGCCACCAGGCGGCGGTTTCATTTCATTTATTCATTCGAAAAGGGAAAAAAAACAGATTTTTGGTTTTTCTCAACGCTTTTTTTTTAAATCAAACCCTTAGACAGCCACCAAATGGGATTTACCCTTCCCAAATAAGCTCCCCCTAGTGACCATAGTCTGCCGACTTATTTCATTGAATAGTTGCATATAGTGCCACTGAACGGCGCCTCTTGTAAGCTACCAAGTTAAAGGGGTTTTTCCAGGGACTTTTCCAGATTTTAAAGCAAATTTCCCTGACCAACTTGGCAAACAAAAAAATGCAAAAACGTTACACATGTCAACATAAAGACTTACATTTATTGATTATTTTATAAAATCGAATAAGCGAGAAAAAAAAATTTCCATAATAAACCGCTAAGTTTTTTTCCTGTCCATATATGGTTGGAGACACCATTTAGTTAAGTGTTTAAAAGTTCAAAAAAATGTTATATTTAATTTCCCTGACTTTTCCCTAAATAATACACTTTTCCATGACTTTTCCAGGTATTTTCAATTTCACTGACTATTCCAAGTTATCCAGGTTTTCCAGGTCTGGGGGACTCTGTTGGTTGTGAGTGCAAACCGAGATTTTTATATTAAATAAATAAGTTGCATTTTAAATCATAATTAGATATTTTTCATAAAATTGCTATAATAGTAATAATAAATCATTCAAGATGGTGCATTCGGTACAGTGAACGAAACACCAATCTCGCCAGGGGGCAGCTCCGAGGAAAAACCGCAAAATTTGCATTTGACCCGAATCTATCAGAAACGGATGGAATTTTGGAAATATTCTGGCTTGTGTACATACGAGAATAACAAATATGGAAGAGAAGAAGAAGGAGAGAAAAAAAAGCAAATCGTCCTGGGAATTTAATTACAAACGAATCGAAAATATCTCACCACACTGGCATTAAAATTTCATACATTTTATCCTCGGGAGAAATATATATACTGAACATGTAGTGGTATTCGTATAAGGGGGAGGCTACTAATAGAATGCTAGGAGGGGATGAATGTATATAGGATAAATTACGACATATAGATCTCACTCTCTATTACCTATATCGTATATGGTTATAGAGATATATAGAGCCTTGGAGAGATAGAGAAATCTATTTTATATCAAAAAACCATTTCGAACCGGTAATAGATTTCCACGACGAAAAAATATGGAGCTTTTTTATTTCGCCAAAAAATAAGGTAATAAAATTGCCTCTTGCAATTCCCAAAAGGATAAAACGAAAAATAACAATAAAGAAATAATTATAGTTGGGAGAAAAGGATGCGGATAGCGAACAGCCAAGATGTACAAAGCGTATGATCGTTTAATCGCCGATTAAATAAGTTAACATCCGTTTCCTAAACTTGTATACAGAACTCAAAAAATTGAATACAAAATTGAGCGTTTAAAATTCGAAACGTCTTTCAGCTAAACTTTCCGGAACAAGAATTTGGAATATGTTTAGAACATTTTGAAAGGGATTTTGAAGAGTTCTGAAGCAACATTGAAAACTAGTGTTAAACATGATCATAAAATAAATTAAGCCTCTTTACAAAACTTAATCATTTTGAAAATGTTTTCGGAACACCGAAAAGTTTTTCCTAAAATTAGGTCAAACCTTTCCCAGATTTAAATCGACTTCAAATGAAAACCAAATCTGCTTTCTTTCATAAATCCAAAGTTTACTTTGTCCCTCAAGAATAAGTCAGCATTTTTTTCCAACAACCAAAGTCGGATTTCTCCCACAATCAAGTCTGCTTTCTCCCACAACAAAGTCCGCTTCCTCCCACAACAAAGTCGGCTTTCTCCCACAACAACGTCAGCTTCCTCCCACAACAAAGTCTGCTTCCTCCCACAACAAAGTCGGTTTTAACCCACAACAAAGTCGGCTTCCTCCCACAACAAAGTCGGCTTTCTGTCTTAACCAAAGCCAGCTTTCTCCCACAACCAAGTCTGCGTCCTTCCACAACTAAGTCGGCGTCCTTCCACAACAAAGTCGGCGTCCTTCCACAATAAAGTCGGCATCCTTCCACAACAAAGTCGGCGTCCTTCCACAACAAAGTCGGCTTTCACCCACAGCCAAACCGACTTTCTCGCTTAACCAAAGCCAGCTTTCTCCCACAAACAAGTCTGCTTTCTTCCACAACCAAGTCAGATTTCACTCACAACAAAGTCGGCTTTCGCCCACAACAAAGTCGGCTAACTCTCTCAGCCAAAGTCTGCTATCTATTTCCGCCAAAGTCGGCTATCTCTCTCAGCCAAAGTCGGCTATCTCTCAGCCAAAGTCTCTTTTCTTCCTCGAGTAAGTCGGTTTTCTCCAACAATCAAGTCTGCTTTCCCTCTCAACCAAAGTCAGCTTTCTCCCACAACCAAGTCGGCTATCACTCTCAGTCAAAGTCGGTTTTCTTTCTCAGGTAAGTCGGCTTTCTCCAACAGCCAGGACGGCTTTCTGTCACAACCAAATCTGCTTTCCCTCTAAACCAAAGTCAGCTTTCACCAACAATTAGTAAGTCGGCTTTCTCCCACAACCAACTCCGCTTTCTCTTTCAGCCAAAGTCGGTTTTCTTCTTCAGGTAAGTCTGCTTTCTCCAACAGCCAGGACTATACTTTCAACCACAACCAAGTCGACTTTCTACAACCAGATATATAGACTTCTCTAATGTGCACCGTGTTCATTACTCAAAACCACGATTGACGGCTTTTTAGGGGAAATGAAAACCCACTTTGTTATTCGCGAAGAAGAAAAAAAAAAACACGAAAAAGTGTTGGAAACCGAACCGTTTTAAGCCTAATTGCATTTACATTCGGCGATGGCTATAAATAAATGTACGACGTCAAACTTTTGACGCAAATTCGTTGGCACTTTATTGCGAAACTCATTAAAATATAAATCGAGATATTCAGATGTGGGGGAATAATGGCGGCGTAGTAAAGTGGGCGCGAAGTGAAAATCACGAAATCCCCTGATTTACAAGGCCAGAAATTGGGACGTGAAAGAAAAAAAAAGCCCTTCCTTGTTTCTCATCAGCAGTCATATCTAATAATAATAGGACGTCGAAGGAAAATCGATGTTTGTCCATAAATATTAAATGAAATGCGAGAAATCCATACTGAAAAGCAGCGAAAATCGACTAGCCTCCTCCCCCCCACACACTTCAAAAAAACACATCGCGCACCGCCTATTATATTTGTAAATCAAAAATGATTTTGCATTCGCAGGCACAAAGTGACGGCCCGGCATGCAACGCGAAACAAACCCCATTTTACCCCAAAAAAGCCAACGAATCAGCATTTTTTGTACGCTGGAGGGTAAGAACCGAAATGAAATACATATTCAAACGCGATAGATTTCGGTCATCACTCCCTTTTAGCCGATCCCGTTAGAGTGGGAAGAAAACCATAGGTGTGAACCGAAGGCCTGCGAATTACCGATTCCGGAGAGCTAACCGGATTTAAAATCGGTGGATTCTAGGTGGTCGAAACGGCGTTGTTAACGGTATAGTACAGAGGCGCCATCCATCAGCCTCTTTAAGAAACGTAAAATGGAACGTCCTGCAGAGCATGGGCTGGCTCTCTGGAAACCAATAAGCGAATGACTAAAATCAGAGGGGTAGAGGAGGTATGCCATTTGTGTGGTGATCGGGCTGAGGACAAGTCACGTGTTTAACACCTGCACAGCTCTAGCAGACTTCAGAATGGGTAGGGAATCCGGTTTTGTGAGGCCATTAAATCTGCCAAATGTCTGCTCATGGGCTGGCATGGATTAAGACAAAAAAAAGTCGGACAAGTAGGCCCAGCAGATTTTAAGCTAGGTCCAGACTACACTCAAAGCTAAAGCAGTTTTTGAAAACATTTTGCAAAAGCATGTTTAGTGCAGCAGCTCATTTTGATGTGCCGAACGGAATATTGATGATGAATGCAACACGTTCCAGAAGTTAGCGAGAACGACAAATGGCTGCTCTAGTCCACGTGGTCAGGCCAAGATAGTGTTGTGGGGGCGTCTTTTTAAAAGGGTATCGCATCATAATGTCCTGGACATAATGTCTGTCACATTGTATCCTGACCATTGCCTATTTACGAAGAATGTCCCGTACACAAAATGTCCTGAACAAACGATGTAAGTTTTTATTACTTTTCACTTTACAAAAAAACAAATTTTTAGGTTAGGTTAGGTTAAAAATAATCCTTCTATATACAAGACCTTCTGTAAAAATAATAAAAAGATATTACTAAAAATTTCGTTAATTATCAAAAATGTTAGCAATTTCCATTAAGTCGCATTCAAATGCGCATATAAACCTGTTTCAATGTAGTTTCGTCAGGAATCATAGGTAGGTAAGTGGTAAAGGTATTGAACTGGGAACGTATAGTACATAGGTTCGATCCCTGCTGAGTGACGGTTTTTTTACTTAATAAATGGGACACATATACTGACATCCATATAGTAATATCACTATAAATTAGTACTGACATCAGTATAGTAATAACACTGATATCACTATACGCTTAGTATAGTGATATCAGTATGTAGCCCTAAAAACCACTATTCATAGTGACAGTGATAGTGACCGTATACTGATCTTTCCACCAGGGCTAGTCCACGGGGTCAGGCCAAGATTGTGCTGTGGGGGCGTCTTTTTAAAAACCTTCATCGCTTAATTAAGCGATTAAAAAGGATGCTAAACGCCACCCAATGTGATTAGGACATTAAATGGAGCGCTAATTCCGTGTTAAAGTTTAATTTTTACGGCTGATAAAAGCATCTTAATTATCCCCCCGACGCCAACTAAAAGCAACAAACAATTAAGACCGAGGAATTTAAATTGGAACGGCTCTCCTTAGTCACCACAATAAGAAGATTAAAATGCACGTCGCACCACACACTAGGTGGCGCTAAACACATCCTAACTGCAGTATTTATACATGAATATTTATATCAATATTTGTTAACATTAATTAAAGAATTTTTTTAAATAATAAATATTTTATATTTCAATATTCGTGTTATTTGTTTATTTTTATTATACAGGGTGATGCATTTAAAGTGACACGTCTACATAAGATGAGAAAATAAAGCATTTGATTAAAATATGATTCATACTAGTTATTTGCTTTGGAAGGAGAAATATCTATAAAAAGCTATTAACGTTTGTCTGAATAATTTTTTTATAATATGGGATACAGTATTGCCTGGTTTGGTTCCAGATCACCGTAATAAAGCGAGGTTTTATAGTGCATATAAAAGTTATACGTACAAATGTGCACATAAAATATACATTAAAACAGCATTAGATCTAAGAAAAAAGTGTAAATGCAGGGTAGAGTCCT
Organism: Julus scanicus; assembly: GCA_034698625.1. Classification (NCBI taxonomy): domain Eukaryota; kingdom Metazoa; phylum Arthropoda; class Diplopoda; order Julida; family Julidae; genus Julus; species Julus scanicus. The sequence goes on from JAQGBW010005832.1 coordinate 8,213, forward strand.
TCTAATCAGAACTAAATGAGACCAAGATGAGTTTGGATTAGCAAAATATCTGATTTTCCGAAATTTCGAAATAAATAAAACATATATAATAGGAATAGAATCATTAGAAATAGTGCATTATACATGGATCTTTTTATACATGTGCATAACGTGCCTATAATTTAATTCATTTTAAGTTCATTTTAGTTTCATTCAGTTTCTACACTGAATGCACATTATGTAATTATTTTTTGTACTGGTATTTTACATACTATTTTTTTCATCTTTGCCTAGCCTAATTTTGACTTTTCCATATTCGGATCATTCGGAATTTCGGATTAGTGGGGGGGTTCTACCGCAAAAACATTAATTAAATCATTTGATAGCCAAAATGCCAACCATAATCTGCGTAAAAGCCCATAACAGAGATATTAATAATGAAAAAGTCTGATTTAGTCGTAGAATTTTCAAAGTCACGACACAGATTCACCAAGTGAGCATATAGTGCCGATAGACTTAATTGCTCAACCGCAATATCTGCAAATCGCAATAAAACGAAATATGCCTTTATACATTGTAATTAACACCAGTCTTGGGTAAATTATATGCATGAGTATGTGTACTGGCTATGAGTAAAGTGGAATCGTTCTACATTGAGTGAGTATAGAGGACAGTTACACAATTTCAAATTTAGGGGTGATCCATGTTCCTGAAAGTGCTCGATACTCCCTGCAGTGCCAACATTGCTGCTTTTGATAAGTAAACAAATAACAGTATTTTGAAACATGTTACTGCAGTGACTCAGTGATGTTAACTTTGTTTATACACGCACAAATAAATTGAATAGCACCCCATGAAGGCATACACGATAAACATTGTGCAAATTGACATTAATTTGTGTAATGTATTTCACAAGCCTTGCTGTTTGCATTACTCTTTTACTCGTTACTCAAATATATTCAATGTACTCAATTACTTCCCAATACAGGCTTAAAGTAGTTCTATCCATACTCCAATACATTGGTATCCCTTTACATAAGTACATTGTATTCAATTACTTTTGTAATCTTTTACTCCTAACTTATTCAATGCACTCAATTACTGTCAAATACTGCTAATAACTAACACGGTATACAATTTAATTCAAAAAAATAACAATGACTTCCGATCGATGTGGTTTTTTGGCTTTTTCTCCTGCCATCTTCGAAAGATGCATCTTCCATTTGAGCCGCGGCCGCATTACGATTCTTGACCACTGTCCAGTCGTGATCGAGTGGACACAGGCCGTGTAATCCCTTCGAAATGGACGGGCTTAGGGACGCTGTCCATCTTCCAAGATTGGTTTATCAAGAAGAAGAAAAAACGCCTTACACAACTGGACAACGGCTATTTTTATCTTTATGGGAGTTTTTAAGACTATTTTTTTACCACGCGAAAAAATGAGAAGAATTATGGGAAAAAGACGTCATTTTTAATTGAAAAGGGACGGAGGCTAAAGAGACGCAACGGGCCGGGAGCAGTTAATAAGAAACAGCTGATAGAACGAAAAATTGCTTTTTTTATTTCGGTGATTTCGACAAAAACATTGAAAGATAAACACCTGCGGCCTTGCAAGGTTGCAAAACAACCAAGGGATGGTTCCAAATAGTACAGCGCTTGAAATCTGAAATAGCGAACAGTGTTTCTTTTTGTTGGTGTTTCTATTAAATGTCTTAAATGCTGTACAATTTTGATATTTACATATATTTAAAAAATGGCGGCTAAAACAAACCCGGAGGGCAAACTGTTTTGCATATGTTTGTAAAAACGTGTTTATACGTAAATGAACGTCTTGGTGAAGACCCGGCTTAAGTTGTCAATTGCTTGGTACTAATCAGTAACACCCTATGAGCAAACATTTGATAGATTTAATGCCCTTACATAGCTAAATTCCCTCTCCCATAAATCCCAACCATTCTTCTATAGATGCAGCTTCCCAACCCAGTCAGAAGTCTGCCAGAGCTGTGCAGGTGGAGAACACATGTGGAATGTCCTCAACCCCATCACCACACAAATCGCAACCCTCCTCTGACCCCTCTGCGTATTGGTTTCCAGAGAGCCAGACCTAGTTCTGAAAAACCTTTTCCAACGCAGGTTGCCACAAGTCATTTCTAGATGGCGTCAGTTACTAAGAATCTAAATTCAGCCGTTTCCAGAACTTCCGATCACTGACCATAACCCAAACTAGTTTGCGAGAATCACCAGCTCTGGGGCTTTTTAAACATTACCATTTTTTTTATTTGAGACTTTGTTCCCTCCTTGTTGGGGGAAGACGCCGCTAATAGATACAGCGCAGGATGTTGTCTGCGTAAAGTGAGAATTGAACAATTTTAACAAATACAGATATGTGAGTTCGATACCGATGCGGCTTACAGTATAATCAACTGGTGAACAATGCTTTGAATATGACAATTGAATGTATCGTGGTGGAAGGGAAGGAACATAGGAGAAAACATTACCATTGGCTACGACCATGATTTTCTATTGGTCCCAGAAAAGGGAGTAACGACAGACCCATCGCAGTTTTGCAGACATAATCACCATGATTGTGCCGTCAATGAGTCGGGTTTTAATTTCGGTTGAATTCATCCTTTTGTTGTTTACCTAATCCCCGCTAATTAATCCCCCTAATCTTTTGGAAGACGAAGTGACGTCACGAGCTGTTAAATAGCTTCCCATCAGCCGCAGAGCGACTTAAAGAATGCCGACACTAAAATCCGCAAATGCGCGTGTCACGTACGCCATGAGGATTAAAAATGATCCGCTTATAATCCTCCACTCGGTTGAAATGTCGTTTTATTGTCGTATTAAGGAAGTCCACTAAAGGGCGGTTAAATCATCCGGGAAGTTAAGTTTTAAAGAAAAGTAAACGAATGTTAAGCTGATTTCTAAACACTAGCGAAAAGCGATTATCCAGCCATTCGGCGATTTTTTGAGAATCTCATTGAATCCTCAGTCCTATACTGCGAGTCACGTGAGAGAAACTTTAGAGATGCTCTCGATTGCAGTTCTCAATGTAGCACGTGCAAAAATGCGCGTGAGATCAGCTATCGAGAGCTAGGATAAAAATGTAGCAAAATGGCCTTTTCAGAATATTTAGGAATGTTTAGGGCCGGTTGCACCAACAGAGGTTAAAATCTAGGGTTTACTAACCTCGGGCTAAAAATAACTCCGGGTTAACC
>JAQGBW010005833.1:0-11411 GCA_034698625.1 Julus scanicus
CCAAATCTTTTTTCCCGACTGCTATTCATAATTTCAAATGTTAAAAAAATAAAAAAATAAATTTACCGCATATTTTTACCGTTTGAAATAAATTTTGATTGTGTGATGTCACATTATCGAACCACCTTCCCACCCCTTGGTCACAATTGTCACAAAAACCAAACAACCCACCCACCCCCTTAGGTGTGACATAATTTTTGAACGGTCCCTTGGCGATTTTCCTGCATGCTCTTGCATAAACAATTCATTAAAATCAGGGTTATCAGCAATGCATGCCAATACAATCTGTAGCAAGAATCAATAGTGTATGAGCAATTGAAGGCAGTTATAGTAGGCTGTAAAACCTATAGCAATCTTGCAAGACATTTTTTCACCGGTCTACATGTACTTAATTCTGACATCCACCACACATTAATCCCAGGTATGAGACAGTTTACAGGAGTAAGACATACTCAATAAAATACTTTTCTAACAAGTTTTGATTATGTCTGCTAACACCGGTGTTTCATTGATACAGGATAGTGTCATGCAGACTACAGTTCAAGAGTCTAGCTGCTGGACTAATGACTACTCAAATGTTGTATAATAATAAATTCGAAAACATAAAGATAAGATAGACAGACCTCTTCAAGTTCTTCATCCAAACTTTCTGTATTTGTAGAAATGTTTACATAAGGAGAACTACTAATTAAAGACGAAGAATCATCCAAATTATTGTCGCCGTTTAATTCCTCCATATTCTGATAAACATCGTCGCATGTGACAGCTATTCGAGCGCTCCCTTGCGACCAACATGGGTATTTTTAGGCGCGAATTTTAAAATCGAATGGAAATTTAAAATTCATATCTGGATTCAATTTGTGTAAATTTATGTAATGAACTTGCTGCTTTTAAGTAGGTTGACCAAAGCCGTATATGATCACATTTCGGGGGGATATGGTCCAAAAATCGCGGAAAATTGGCGGATTAGGGTTGAAATTTGTGAAATTTATTGGATTTGGGGGGAGGGGGGGGATCTATCCCCAATATCCCCTCCACCATATATACGGCCTTGAGGTTGACCAAAACCAATAGTACATTTTATTAGTAACAAATGTCTTAATCGTAATTATTATATTGGAATACCGATGATTACAAATCAATACCTTTTATAGAATTAACAGTTATTTGCAGGCTTGGTTGTGAGTCATTAAAAAATCTCAAATAAACAAATAGCATTTCAGTGCAGTGTTTTGTATTAATTTTACTCCTTCTAAGCTTCTTGGCTTTTTCAATTGCTGTTACATAAGTCGGCATTGCCAAAGTTGGAATTACTATCAGAAAAAGTAGAGCTACTCGCCATATCAAATTAAATGTTGATGCATTTGCGTATCTCCGGCGAAAAAACACTCATTGGATTTGCGTAAATGGAACTTTAAGGAGCTAATGAAGTGAAATTTCACCAGTATCATTCTGAAATTTTACACTTGAGCACGTATATGACAACCAATTTGCCTCTCACGAAGGAAAAACAATGAATGCAAAATTTCCGCAGAAATCATAGTTATAACATTGTTATTTGTGGTCATGATAAAACGTGTATGAATCGTTCTTATTGTTTTTAAAAAATGGAAAAAAAATAATACACAATAAACGAAATCTTTACACAGTCAACTTCAATCATTTAATTTTAATAAGCAAACGTTAAACATATCGATTTTACATAATTATACAATTTTTTTATTTATATAAATCAGTGCAACATTCTCATTATCAGCGAAATCAAAAAAACATTTGTGTTTACCGGCCAAATCATGACCGTAATCGCAATCCCTATTGAAAATTAAGAATATTCTTTTTCCAAAATCTCAAGTGTCCATAGACGTCAAAGCGAGTCAAATCATATTTGCAGTGCATGTAAATCGTTGTTTTTTTTACATTTCACAAAATAATTTGTTCAAGAGTCGACATTTTAGTTGGTTGATTTTTTTCTTTTTTTTTAAAAAAAAAAAAAAGAAGAAAGAAAGGCGAAAGATAAAAAATAATGAAAATTTACAGCAACAAAAATGGAACCCACAGTATATGTGTCCTCAATTGGGGACCACTTTGGTCATTTTCCTGCAGTTAATAACAAACGAAGAAGATATGGAACCTCTTTTTTGATAGCTCATTTTATGTTTTGGAGAATCAGGGAAGGGGAGAGGATGTGCAATTCCATCAACAAGAATTACACAGTAAATATCATTGTTATCTGACCTGCAAGACAGCTTCCCAATTTAAAATGGTCTCCGCTTCTGAGGTAGTTTACAACATCAAACGGTTGAAATTTGCATAATGAGAACTCTTTTCGAAAAAGAATTGAGGAACAACAACTCCACAGTGCCACAAACATTGTAATTATTTCTGGATGGAATAAATACACAGATTGCAAGATGGTTACTTCAAACTGAACAATCTTCCCACAATTTTAAACTTGTCTTCTGGCATGTCCTAAATGCAGAAAATGTAATGTTACATAATACCAAAATGATCACCACACAAACATGTCAACAGTATTGGAAAAAACAACAGATATAATACACCTTCAAATGTTCCAAAATTTCATGAAATCTTGTTGGAAAATAAGTAATGAGTATGCCCGCAGCTTTATCATGGTCTATTGTTGTCAAGCACTTAAAATGGCTCAACCATCACATTAAAGCTTGGCAATCAACAATTACACCTTAAAACTCATCTTGATCTACACAATCTTCTTAATGACTTCATTTTTAATAGCATCTTTTTCGTCATTAGTAGTTTCCGAATCTTTAAATGTATCTTTCTGAAATTTTACACTTGAGCACGGATATGAATCAAACAATTTGCCTCTCAAGAAAGAAAAAACAATGAATGCAAATTTGACGCAGAAATAAAAATATGTAATTAAGAGAAAAAACTAACACAAGAAACGAAATCTTTACATATAGTCAACTTCAATCAATTTTAATAAGCAAACGTTAAACGTACCGATTTTACATAATTATAAGAAAAACCTTATTCATATGCATCAGTGCAACATTTTCATTATCAGGAAAATCAGAAAATCGTCCGTGTTTATCGGCCAAATCTTAAATGACCGTAATCGTCCTCATTATTGTCATTATTGGTATTATGAGTACTCCTTTTCCCAAATCTCAAGTGTCCATAGTCGTCGAAGCGATTTCTTTTTCCGAATCTCATGTGACCGTAATCGTTGGAGACGTCGTATCTTTTGCCGAATCTTAAATGACCATAATCGTCATATTGGCGTTTGCTAGAATCGTGAAGATCCATTGGCAAAAAATCCGGATCTTCGAAATCGTCCAGTGGATCATCTTCGGTGATTGCGGAAGATTTGGAATCGACCTGCGCTGGACTAACCAATGAATTATGAGCGTTTGGTACTAATTTGTCATCTTTTGTAAAAGAGTGTAATGCCGGAAAATGGCGTCTAAGTTGACCCGATCCAGAAGAATCGGCGTAGGAATTCGAATGCGAACCGTGGACGTGAAAAATTGAGCAGAAAGGAAAAATCAAAATGCAAGAGAACAGAAAAAAAGGACGGAGGAAAGACCTGGATGGCATTTCCTAAAAGCTGAAAAGATAAAACTAGATTTTAGCTAAAAATTAAGTTCTTAGAATGTGCAAAATTTCATAGAAATTGAATATGTCAGATTTCATAACATGTAAAGTTAGACTACCAGAATCTGTTTTTCGTAAGATTCACCATTTTTTAAATACCAACGGTTGATTTTTTCGTGCAAAAATGACTAAGCAGGACTTTAAAAACAATGTCAAAAAGAAACATCGAAAAGATTTGCAAAATAATTTTTATCTCGGAAGTTTTGTGATTATGAAAAACTTCAATAATTTATAGGTGTTGTCGTGATAGAAAATATAAATTATCTATGTGAAGGAGGAATGTTTTAACAAAAAATTGAACATTTAAATAAAATTTTATTCTGTCATTCCAAGTGAAAACGGTGATAGTATAGTTTTTTTTTGTAAATTTTAAATTTGTATAACATTAGTGAGAAAGAATAATTTAAACTAGAATAAATTTATTTTTACACAAACAGTTTGATTAAAATCAAATCAGAATGCCGTAATTTGTATTCCATTTTTGACTTTGCTGGATTTTTGGTCATTTTTTGAAAAACGCTTATAAAATTTATCTCGCTTTTTAATATTTTGTTTAATCCAAAATTTAAATTACTTGATTCACGTGGGAAAATATAATTTACTGAACATCGAAAATTGTGGAAAATTTCCATTAAGCACTACTAACTGTAACTTATCTGTATAAAACACATCAAACCCATGCTCAGGAGATAAAATCATGCAAAAGAATTTAAATCGATTCATATATAGTTAGTTGCTTAACTTCACAGATATAACGTATATCTTAAACGTTTTCCAAAAAAAATCAAATACTGTATCTCCCATTCATTAAAAAGTAACTCAGATGTATAGAATCTTTTGAAATTCTTCATTCCAAATAAACCAAAAAAGCTGAGAAAGCCATAGCTAAAACAAGACAAAAAAGTTGAAATCTTAAATTACCTTAGAATAGGTTGATTTTCTAGTTTGCTCAAATGCTCTTCGGTCTCCTCCACTCACTCTCAGGATCTAAGAAGATTTCTGCTTGTGTTGCCGAGATCTTCGAATTCCCCCATTTTATATTAAGTATCCAGTTTCTAGGCGGGTGTGACGTCACCAATGGCGGGGGTTGAAATTGCTTCGCGCATGCGCAATTCGCCTGTGAGACCCATGTGGAGGATGCATTTTGCTTAATTTTATACGAAATCGACTGAAAAGTTGCTTCCATCACCAAACTTATTTAGATCAACTGTGTTGATAAAAATATGACAATTGCATTTGGTCTTAAAACAAGGAAAAAACTAATACTGTTACTAAATATAACGAATGCAGCTGGGGATTGCAGATATTTTAACGAGCACCTATTCAAGGTCCAATTTATTTATAGAATAAACACAAATGGGCCTGAGCCCTAAATTATACAGCGAGTAAGATTTTAATTATACATCGAATGCATACAACGTTGTATATACAGTATATATCAAATTAATTAATACAAGCAAACTTAATTAACCAACTTTTGGCCCTTTCAGGTTTTTTGGGGCTTTCATCAAAGTCTTTTTGTTAAACTTAAAGTTTTGGAACTGTATTAGAAGGTTATGTGTGCATGTAGTCTACAGTAAAGGCACAGCGAAAAGCTAGCAGTGATTGCCCTAGTTTAAGGAGCACCACACTCGTATGTATTAAAAATTGAAATTAAATTTCGAATCGATTACTGCATATAAGAAGTCAAATTCTATTACCACTTAAATGAACAACCTGTCTTTTAATTAAGCCTTCAAGATTTCCAGAGACACCTATATGAATAAATAGACAATCCTTTGTATATTGCGTTCAGATGTATAAATTCCATTTCGGTCTAACAAATTTCTTACTGGATTAAAAGTGACATCTGAAAAATATGGCTCTAGCAATTAAGTAAAACAAAAAAAACAATTCTTGCACATTCAGTAACATGTATATACACATGTCTATACAATTAAGTCTTTGATATACATGTACTAAAATTGCCTAAAAAACATGCCTAAAATTATCCTAATGTTAAAAAAAAGTATCACTCCAGGGACATAAAGAGATTATTTAAACAGTAGGAACTTGGAAAAAGTCCAAAAAACGAATGAGAAATAGATTACAATATTGTTTCTTTTAAATTCAATTATGTATCAATATACGAAAGGCGGTCAAAATGTGTTGCATATTCGTTTATTATGCCGTACAAAAAAAAAAAAAATAGCCATTTTAATGAGCAGGAAATTTGTTATTTTTAATGTTTACCTCCCAAACATGTTGATCATGTTGAATGGGGACGCTCATTGTCATGTCCAATGTCATGTTTGTTGTTTCTCTCGCGTGAACGCTTTCAAGTGAGGCGCCATTTTGTTTTTGATAGTTTGTCCGAAATTCTGCATGAATTGTGGCGCCAAGCTAAACCCAAAACCAAATGACCAAAAACCAAATTTCCTGCTCTTTAAAATGGCTATTTCAGTTTTTTCGTGCAACTTCCGGTTTTCGAATAATAACCGAATATGCAAGATTTTTTGACCGCCCTTCGTAGATACAAATTTCTGTAAAATATGGTATTTTCACGGCTAATATAAATTACGAGAGACCACTGCCATAACCCAACCTCATTCCAAAGACATAAAGAGGTCATTTTTGTTGTTTTATAAAACCTCGATTCGGTAAAATGTAAATTAATAAAGTTTCGAGACAAATTGAATGAAATTGGAGAAATGTCATGCATAAAGAAAATAAGAGAATTTATTTTCATAGAAGCATAAGTTAAATACCTTATTTGTTTTGCGTTTAACGTGCACTGTATATATATATATACTGTAATAAATGTTCGTTTTTTGTTTTTTTCCGAAATGTGTTACAATATATGCCACACGTACGTCAAATAGCAATTAGAGAATTCTCCACGCAATCAGCAGTTAATATGAAAAGTTCTCATGAGATGGCCGTCAATATTAATATTTGGGGTACGTGCTATAATCGATGCATTAGGTGTACGGACAATCGTTTATTAAATCCATACGGAATGAAGTCCCTCGGTGCGTCCCAGCCAATCGGCGTCGATTTATTTCGGGGGAAATTCTCCCGAGGCAAAAACATTTGGACAATTTTGACAGTTGCACGATGTACAGACGCGATGCAGCAGAACATTGGGCTTAATTTAATAAAAGAAATGCTACATCGTCAAAGACGAATGAAGAGCGGAATGCTAATGGTTTTTTCACAGACTGCTTTTACATTTAAGCCTACGCTGCTTGGAAAGCGAGCATTTAACAACAACCAAATTGTCCTTCATTCATTCGTTTAATTCGTCCTTAAATGCAAACGGGTTAAGATTCGGCACGTTCTTATACTTTCGAAAAACTTTATATTGAAAACATCAATTAACATTTTTGTTTACCGCTAAACTCGTGAAAAAAACGTTCAGAATCGATAAACGTACTGAATTTAAATTTGAATAAGAGTTAGAAGATTGCATTTTAAAACACAAGTTGCTCAGAATGTCTTAAAACTATTCACTTTATTGTGGTATATTAGAAAGTCATACATTTTCGTGTGATGAATTCTTGCTAGATCCAAATCTCGAAAAAAATAATCTCGAAATATAAAATAATCTCGAGAGGCAAAATCTATAGAGTGAAAAAAATCTCGAAAACGAAAATCTCGACAGTAAAGTCTAAGTGATAAGGTTAGGTTATAGGTTAGGTTTAATTTTTCACATTAAATATTTGAATGGTATTCTCTCTATGGCAAAGTTGCTGTTTTTTTCTATTGAGTCATTTGGTCCGTGTCTAGGGAGTTTCAATAACCCTTTTTGATTTTTCGATAATTTGGTTTTCGAGATTTTGATTTTCGATGTTTTTTGATTCGAGATTTTTTTTTCCAAGATTTTTTTTTTCGAGATTTTGACCCAGTTCCGATGAAATGCAGTATACAGTAGAACCTGTCTAAATGCATCCTGTGTAAATGTTTAACCTCTCTATATGCATAACATGTGCTGATCCCAACTTGGGGCCCATGTAAAAATGAATAAACCTCCGTAAAGTAATAATGCTTAATTATTATTGGCCCCAATGATTTTGTAAGTGAATATCAACATTTGAACTGCAATAAACATCAAACTAAGATGAGGTTACCACTTAAGATTGACAGGTTCCTTGTTGGCATTGAACCACTCGATAAGTGCAGACTCCATAGCTGGATATCTGACAGTCCGCAAACGTTTAACACATAGGTTTGTGTTGTCAGATTTGGCTAGATGCTATGTTACTTCTTCAGTGTTCTAGAGATTGTGGCTTGGCTGACCTTAATATTGTAAATTGTCTCTAGCCACTGTATGCATGAGTTCCTTGTGTGAAGCACTCGGATGATCCCTTTTGTACTTTCCCAGGGATATATGGAGATTCCATGCAATTACTGTACTTGTACATGCACTAAAATGGTGCCTAATATAGCTAGTGACTCAACTAGGATTAAAAAAAGGGCAAATTCCGTATTTGGCAGCTGTATGCGCGCATGTCTGCTGATGAACCTGTCTAAATGCATATTTTTCACTGATCCCAAGGATATGCATTTATGCGGGTTCTACAGTACCAAGCAACATACAATGTACATTGACATTTTCGTTACTTTATAAAATCCCATGATGAACATAATAAATTCATGATATTTATGGTGAAATTTCGTCCGAATTGCATGATATTGTGTTAGAAATTACGTGAAGTTTAAAACGAATTTATTAAAAAACAAAATTTATTAACTGCAGTGTTCGCAGAATCCTGCACAAACTGCCTTTCCATTTTCTTATTTATTGCCCAATGATAAACCAATGCTTGACACTTGGCTATGACAATATGACTGTCAACTTAAGTGTGTCTCTTATTCCCCAATGAATCTAGGAGCACTATGGAAACAATTCGAGAATGACGTCACAGTTTAACATAAGGCAAAAAAAGCCAACACTATATAGACGCTATAGTTAGTGCATAATAAATCAAATCAACATAAAATGTATTTTGTAGAATTGTCTTATGCATGTTCATTAGATATCGTACTTTTTCATTAATATTACTGTAAAATCCACCTGCTACATATGATTCAATTTGTGGAATTCTTTCAAAATTCAACACTCGTGTTATGGCTAATTTAAAAATTATAAATGTGCGCAACGGCCTCAAAAGCAAACAATATAACATTCCCCCTTGCACTACTTTTCAAAAAAACGTATTATTTATACACAACTATAATATAATTTATGACGGTTGTTTGTCCAAATGGTCACCGTGGATTCTGCTCCAAAGTGGACATTCCAAGCCTAACGTCCGAGCTTATTTTGATTAAGACGGAGTAGTCAAGGAAAGTGTCTCCATGGCGAGCAGAAAACAAAAGTGTTGTTTCAGGACATTGTTGCATGTATGGCAGTATTACTAGATTTGGAATCGATGGTTGCCCTCCTCGACCACACAACACATTTGTTTCAAAACAAATCGCCCTCAGAGTTGAGATTTCGGGAACTCCTTAAGGAAAGAATTAAAATCAGTGCCAAATAAGGAGTTTCAAAAGAAAAGAAAAAAGAATAGCAAATCACCTGGGAGACATTAATTTCGAGATAAAAGGTAAGAAAAGAGAGCAACAGATATAGATCTATCAAGCGTTTATGTAGTTTTGCACTAGTTTTAGAGTTTCTTAAGCATTGAATCTTTGCAACTAAGTCTAAAAACAATAGGGCTTTCAAACAACAGAACATTTTCAAAGAAAGCACCATTTGTTGCTCGTAACACTAAAGCTCCTGAACGACTTTGTCTTTTACACAAAGTTCGGAGAATTAAGTTAGTCAAAGATAAATGTGTTATCTCGCACAATAAATCGTTACAGATATAGCCCCATATCCACAAGTTATTTTTTTTCGAAAGATTTGATAATGTGATTTTGACGATGGTTTAAAGAATAGTTTGTTCTTAGGATCGTCAAAATATATATATATATTTTTTTTTTCATAAAAAACCGTTATTTTTTACACTACAAGACAATGGTAAAATAATTATGGATTCCTGGTATTTGGGCCATTGGTTATTCGGAGAAGCTGTTCATTTTAGACAAGCCTTGAAGTTATTGTTGCTATAGATTGTTCTTTTATTGATCTTGGTCATAACTTGTTATAAACTCGTATTATACGAAATAACAAGTACTAATGGTAACAAGAAATCTATAAGTTAAGTAAATTTTAAATTATTTAATACACTCGAGTGCAAAAAAACAGACTCACCTGCATTAATCAAGTAGAGATGTGTTTTTCTCAGCAACCAAATGTCCGATTTAAAATCGGAAAAATGTGTTTTGTAGACAATTTATTCCTCTTTATAATTCGCATAATTTTGATAAAATTCCTGATGCATCCTTGAGGCGAAAAATGTTGAACTTAAAGCAACCCAAATTTTCATTATTTATGCCATATCCATCGTTGTACCCCTGTGGCTGTAAGTGTTTCTCAATACAATTTGATTATCAGAGCTTAATGAACACATATCCAGACATAATGTCAATTAACGGTTTCTCGATAAAATGTCCACTCCACTAGAAGTAGCCGCACGAGTTGCAGGCTATTCTCCAGAAAAATTCAACAGAATTCCTTTTCACACTAGGCGAATTATAAACGGGAATAAATTGTCTACAAAACACATTTTTTCGATTTTAAATCGGACATTTGGTTGCTGAGAAAAACATATTTTTACTTGATTCATGCAGGTGAGTCGATTTTTTTGCACATCACTTGATATTCATGAAAACCGTGAACATGGGGGATTGGAATGTTACAGTTCAAATATGACGTCATCCCATTGTCTTACAGCACCTATCCCTAATCTTAAATCCAACGATCATATTTTTAGATCCTCTTTATATGTTACACAATGGGATCCAACTAAAGTAGATGATCTGAGGGAGTTTCGTAGTAATCTCTAAATGTCAAGTCTTTGTATTCACACTTTGAGAATCTTGCTTAATTGAAAAGTGATTTTAAAAGATGAACTATACGTAGAATATTAAATGTAAACAACGTGAAACTGCTTTCACTCATCTTTCAACTTTTCTACTTGGAACAAACCAATCTTTGGATTTTACCAAATCTAAATTTAAATTCCAATAAGGAGTATACATTTATAGGATGGGTAGCAAGACCAGCAAAGATGCGAGCAAGGACGTGGGCATGGTCAACTCTGGCAACACGCCCAAGAACAACCCACCCAAGAGTAATCCACCCAAGAGCAACACGACCACCACCAACAATAATAACAAGAAGAAGAAGGGAAAGGAGAAGAACTATCTGTTGGATGAGTTGGAGGAACATGAAGACGGTGGCATCAACTGCATGGCACTGAGCGACGATGGCTCCCTCTTGGTGACAGGAGGAGAGGATAGGACAGCGCGCATGTGGAGCACCAAAACACAGTCTTGCGAGTGTCTAGGAGTCCTGGAGTAAGTTCTTTCCCACTGAGCTGGGTGTCCTAATGATGCACGACACTGTCCTGATGGGGTTTTCCAGTTGCATTATTTTCGGATTTCGACTCGTAATAACATGTACTGTCCAAATCTGCAATAAAAACCCGCAATTTCAAAAAGTCGAATTTTCACCCATTTTTGAAAAAATGCAAAGAGTATACCTTACCGTTTTTTCAAAAATGAGTGCAAATTCGACTTTTGAAATTGCGGTTTTTTTTCGCAGATATGGATAGTACATATGTTATCACGAGTCGAATTCTGCAAGAAAAATCCCGAAAAACGACTCCGAACGGCCCCAAAAA
>JAQGBW010005834.1:0-11411 GCA_034698625.1 Julus scanicus
GTTAACTCGTGGTTTTATATAACCTCAGGTTAGCTAACCTTTTATTTAACCTTTATTGGTGCAACCGGCCCTTAACAGTGTAATTATTTGCCGAAGCTGATTTTAATGCACCTATACTGACCCACCCAAGCATTATGGCTTATAAAAACTAAATGTTCTAAGGTTATTGCATATGCCATAAAGTTTCGTTTGCTTGGTCCAAACAATCGGAAGACGAAAATGTGCTCATGACCATGTTTGGATTACCATTAAATTGGAGCAACGTTTAACTGGCGTTAACATTTATTATGGCATCCGCCAAAGAACAACATGTCTTGCTTCAGTATACATGGATATGTAAATTATCAACTCCCATGGCATGAGGAGAATATAAGTTGTTGCATATTGTGACAAAACCGTGACAAGCTATGAAAGCACCATGGTGCAGTTATCAATATCATGAGCCATTAAGGTTCGATGAGGTACTTAACTGATAATTTCATAAGTTGAATCTTGTATGAAAGAAAATACGACCATTAATCTACATTCCAGATTAATTGAAAAGGTCGAGGTTTTGCATAAATGTATGCAAGTATTGTAGGACAAGACTAAATTTGGAGCTCGCAAAAAAAGTATCCAAACATTTCATGACGAATTATCAGTTTTGTTTATTTTAATATTTGCTGAATTAGTTTATAAAATGAGATGAAAACAGGAAAAAAATGTTCGTTTTTATATATTGCTTGATGAGTTTTCATTTACAATCACTTCGTTACGCCATCTTGAACGGTTTCGGCTCCCTAATAATTCAGAAATGGGGGAAAATTGTGTTTTTAGATGAAGATAAAGTGGATACTCTATCCGGGTGCATTAAATGAGGGACTTCTTGATTATGTTTTTTACCCTCTATATCGATAGAAGAACCCAACCACAATACCACGAGCAGTTTTTTTTTTCAGTTTTTTAAACAAAATGGTTTCGAAAAAACAGATGTTTGCGTCAAAGTTATACATGTTTTTTTCTGATAGAATGTGTCAGAATTTCCCAATATCGAAACAGAGTAAAACATAAAGATTAAACTCATTCACTCACCAGTCATGTTCACGTTCACCGGGCTATTTCTTTGGTCAATTAAACGAAAAAAAATTCCCTTTTTTTGTGGATTTCAGCAACACCATCATTTTCCTTTTAAAAGCACTTTTTAAAGTTCTGTTTTGGTGTTTGCTTTCCCAATTAATCTACTAGAATGAGCAGAATCCATGCATCGTCTATAACAACAAAAAATGGTGGAAAAACAAAAATGTAAACAAGAAAAGTCATCTACGTTGAAACATCAGTAAACTGTGTTTTGGTATCAAGAGGGTAAAAACAAACATTGGGAAAGGGAAACAAGATGTCTAGTTTCTGTAAATTGTTGTATAGGTACCTAAGCTTTTTTTTCTTCAACTTGTCCGTGTCCATGGAACTGTTTCCTTTTTCGCTGACTGAAATGTGGAGCAAGTTGAGAAACGAAAGTTGTTTGTTTGAACTTCCTATTTGGCATCGGCTGAATGCGTTCACTGTCTTGAGGGAAACTGAAGAAAGCTCTTTTGCGATGCTTTTACACATAATGCAATATGCATTGGTCACTGTTCTTCAAATGTATGCGCGTTTTGAATAACACTGTGTGTGGACTTAAAAGTAAGTGGCAGCAATGCATTACACCCCATCAAGAAAGCTAACAATCTTAAAGGAAATGGCAACTCGTTTGGAACCAATCTCAGTTGCAGTGGACCTCGGACAAGTCATGCATTATATACGACACTGGACAATGTAAACGAACCACTTCCTGTATACGTGGAGAATTTGTTTGAAAGAGATGTTGACCAAGACCCAGGAAACCATTTTCTGCTTATGTCGATTATGCTGGCTTGCACTATACAATCAAACTTCTAACCATGGCGGAACTGCAGACTTGCGTATGTAAATTTGTTATGCCGTTCACAAACAGACAGTATTGTATTTTGTTAACAATAACGTCAAGCTTGTAAAAAATGTTTATTGAACCAGGGAACCAGGGTCTGGGATAGAAAATCAGTTGTTCGCTTATGAAATACGTTGGTAGAAGCGATGTTATTGGATCTGGATATTAAAAAAAGCAACTTATAAAAATTACGGTGGCATGTTCTATGTATCCGTATTTTTAGAAAGTACTTTATATTTGCCACTCGCAAAATGTATATCTAAAAAAATTGCCCCGCAAGTGATATATTTTCAGAATGAAAATTTGCAAGTTTTCAATTTTGATCCAAATTTCAATTATATAATTATTTAATATTTATAATTTAAAACACTGCATTGATATTGTTGTTACTGGTATGGAATTCAGTTTTAATTTAATTTTTTATATTAATATTAAAATATGATTAACGAGATTTTTGAATAACACGATTTCATAAGTTCATGAACATGTAAGTTCATAATAACTAAAAATATGATTATAACGAGACTATGAAACATGTTGTTAAAACTTATCAAATTGTGTTATTCAGAAATTTCAATCACCTTTTAATATTAGTAAAAAAAAAATTAAAACTGAACCTCATAACAGGAACACAAATGGTCCATTGTCGTAGTGTTATACAAATTAATAAACACTGCAGATTGCTCTCTGTATTAATAACATTTTAACAAAACAATCATTAAATGTATAGGTACAGTATATATAAAGAAACTCCTGTAAAAATGGTATTTCTAGTAATAATGTTGATAAAGTTGGAAATTTTCGTAGCGGACTATAAAACCTATGAAACAAATACTACAAAACAAACAAAAAAAATGAGATAATTTTTATTTTCTCGCGAAATCCCTAAAAATGTTTCATGAACCCAGTTTGACTACCACTGCACTAAACTACGATAAGTGCATTCGACGATTTTAGTCCACTCATTTCATTGTTTTTGTCTAGTTGACATTTGGATTAATAACCCTTTAGTCGAAATCTGGGGAAATCTTATTTAGGATCGCTAGTTCAGTTTTACAAATCGTATAAATCGTATCTTTGATTGTGCTGCTTTCAATGAGTGATGATATTAACTTCCCAATAAACAGCATCTGTATTATTCTATTGCACTACTAGCTTGATACTGTCATCATTCATCTAAGAACGAGATAACTTGGCTTCAAACTTGACATTTACAAATGCTCATTTTTAAAATTTACGACATCTTGGGGACGTTGGCCGTGTGAATACAACTTAGCTTTGCTCTTGGCTCACATTAACAAGGGAAAAAAATATGAATGGGAATATACGATTAAACTGTTTATCTGAGCTGAAAAATTAGCGAGCTCTTAAAGCTATAAAATTACAAGTTTACATTTTCAAAATCCGTCTACACGAAAACGTTATTCCTGTTTAACGCCCCCTGGTGGCGTACGAGTATCTGGTATTGCATTTCCAACATTGTCGCGCCTTTTTACTCTGTAAAAAGTAACAATGCCGGAATTTACAGATTCGATATAGCAGTATCGAAGTAGTATTTCATTAATTTAAGACTTACTTTTCACTCATAGAAACACACTTGAAGTGGGGCACCTGGAAATTCTTATGTCTACACTGTTTACTTTTTATGTGTTCCCCTATTGTTGTTGTTAGTGAATTGAAGATATAAATTGTAAAAGATGTTCAATTATTGATAAAGAAATCTTACAATCGGTGGCGTCTTATATTTGATGAAATAGGGTCTTTAAGATCGTAAGCTGTAGCTAAAAATAATTTCTATAAGTCCGATTTAAGAACGTCGCATGGCACTCTGTAGATAAGTAAACAGGTTCTTCTATAGGCCTACTCCCATAAGAGATGCCATAAAATATTTCATTGCTTTTGCTTCCAATATGCCCTTTTTATTGATTTCAAATAATCCTGACCATCAATCGGAAATTGATGTTGCTGTACTTTACTGTGCTTCAAATTCCATCAGACAACAGGCCTCAGTCAGTGTCCATAAGCGACCGTTAGTTTTGAAAGAAAAATGAAAATGTGCTTCGGGGCTTAAAAGATCCATTTCTGCGTATAAAGATTGTTGGTAATAGATACCATATGCTGTGTATATCTTTATGATAGATCAAATGCAATAAATTGAATTATACAATATATTATATCTTTCTTTTGAAAAAAAAAAAAAAAGGAACATTGCCAAAAGCTCTTGTGAATGTATTTGGTCTGTGCCGCAAAACAAATGTAAAAAGCTTTCACAGCACGTTGGCACTCTTTATTTTTGCAAAATCCGCATAAAAATGCGCCAAGTTGTTTTCGGAAAGTAGGCCGGATGTCAAAATGTCAGGGCGACAGGTGTTGTCCCTTCATCCCCTTTAAGATTCTTGTGTTAAAAGTTCAGTCGTATCTGCAAGACTCGAGTGTCATTATGGACTCTGTACAAATATAGATTTGACATGGCGGAAATATTTTTCCAGTTGTGCGCTATTCTAAAACCTATTATGAATGAAATATTACCTGCATACGCGTGTTTTGCTCAGGGGTTGCTTACTAAATTCGCACGATACACACAAACTGCTCGTAAAGTAACCCAAGAGTCGTACAAGTTGTTCTTCAACACATGTGGAATAGCTTATAGATAAAAAAAACAGTTTAGACAAGCGCTTTGGGGCCTCCATAATAGAATGCATGGTAGGTTTAAACGTGGATGTCTTAAGATAGGACCCAAATGCAATCATGGTTGTCTGGACCTCATGTAGTTGTTTTCAGACACGGTTTTGACATCCTCCATCCATGCTTCATCAAAATACTGAAGTTGAGGGAATATTTTGGTGCCTGCTCACCAGGCTACTAAGCCAATGCAACATAACACAACATAGAGCGAAAAATTGGATTATTTTAATCATTTTGTTGATTATATATGTTTATATAAAATTGGGAACATCATTTATGTCCTATCAAGGGACAAATATGACCCGTAAACGGCCATATGTCCATATATAATACCCATATTTGGTCGTATAGGGGGCCATATTTGTGCCTTGACGGTACAAATATGCGAAAATAAGAGATATTTGGCCCATATATGGATGTACTGTACAAGGCACACATCTATAACCATATATGGGCCATATATTGTAATATATGGCTGTATTTGGACCATTTTACCCCTTGATGACGCATTTCTTGGATATATATGGTCACTGATTGGCCATATATAATAATATATGGTCGTATATGGACCATATCTTGTAATATATGGCTGTATTTGGACCATTTTACCCCTTGATGACGCATTTCTTGGATATACATGGTCATTGATTGGCCATATATGTAATAATGTATGGCTATGAAAAGTTGCAATGTGTGCTGCATGGAAAAAGCTTAAGCAAAAACTGAAAACTACGTGTGAACAGATCTGCAACTTTATTACAACTTTGTTCCAGATGTGCAACTTTGTTACAACTTTGTTCCAGATCTGCAACTTTGTTACAGCTTTGTTCCAGGTATGCAACTTTTTTTGAAGCTGCGGTACAGAAAACTGCGCAGCAAAAGTAGTCGGCTGTGCAGGTACCTTTATGTTTGTTTGGATAATTTGGAACGAATTACATTACATCTTAAATATTGCAAATGTTTTGTATGTTGTGTTAATTTGTTGTGTACCAACAAATTATTAAGGACACACAAGTCCTGATTTCCAATGCAGAATATCATATCTTCAAGCACCACATATTACTGGAATAAATGGTATTTTTGCATTATGTAAGTGAATTTTGGATTTGCAGTGTATAATCATAATGCCAATACACGCTACGACTGTGTCCTGTCCACTTCTTTAGTGCATACCCACTTTCGCTTCAATTAAGCCAATGTGCAGTTTTGCCATTTGTTATATTGTAATAAAGCGGGCATGGCTTCTTCATACGTATACAGACGTCCAGTATAATACTGCAGACATGTCTTTTATATGAATTATACTGCAATGGGGCAGCTTACTCCATAAGCATGAGCTTAATTCTGCCACTGCTCTCACTTTGTGGCTACTATGCACAGACTGACCAAACCAGCCATTAATAATTTAGGCGAGCTGCAACCACATTACTGCGGATATTTGGGGGGGAGGGAGGGGGAGTACTCATTTGTGGTACTGGACAAAATGACAGTCGATGAACTGATGTTGATTATTGGTGGCCAAAACGCGCTGCACCCGCCATTCTTGACTCATTCGTTTATGATTTTTATAGCCAGATCATGCCATCTATGTATGGACATATATTAAATCGAGTCGTAAATAGATCGCCATCCAGGTTCTCCCCTTAACCTGTCATTATTTACAAAAGCCAAAAGTAATAGGCAACATTTGGCAAGCTAAAATGGCGATCGATCCGCCCTCCTGTAGTACTTAATTGAACATAAAAAGCGCCACAGCTTGAGACATGTTTCAATGCCTCAAGAAGATTATGGAATATACGGTTTGGGCACAGTTGTATTTCAGGGTTGATTGCATATAGGTATAGAAAATCGATGTTTTTTTAGATTGGCAGATGAACAGCTTGTAAATTGGCCTTCATTTGCAAAGTGTGAGAAACTGAATTTTAAAACCAAGCTGCTAATTAAGGAGATTGATTATCTTAGCCCCGGGATTTATATCAGTAGCTATCAACACCCGAAGACTTAAATTACATGCTTCAGAACACTATTTTAACAGTTCTGTCAATCTGAATCTTGCTGGATCACCTAGCAACCAATCCTATCCGTTCATCAGTAAAATTCATTCTGACTGCTGCCCATACATACTAAATGAACCGTATTTTGTATATATATGTATATATGTTACAAACATCTGTAGGATGAAATTCAGTAAAGTTTTGAGAATACAGTTGAAAAACTGATTGCTTATTTTTCTTGTTTTTTTTTTACCCACTTGCAATTGACTGCAAATCAACTTCCATTATCTGAATCTTTGCAGAATTGAAAATCAGAGATTCCAAGCGCACAATATATCGACTATCAACCTTCATCAGGTCCCAAGTTATCGAAAAAAAAATCAAAACTTTCAAACTGTTGTTAGTAATCAGACTGCAGTTCAAATTGTTGATACTTGAAGGTATTATGAGATCACTAAAAAATAGATTATTGAAAGGCCTTGCTGATCAACAATTTAAACAATTATTGGAATCTATTTGTGTTTTCGTGACAGCTTTAGCCATTTCTTTGACACACTAATTGGCATTTATCCAACCAAATAATCGGATAATCGTCCAGTTGCTCAGCTTTGTGTTTGCCAGGGGAGTACCCATTAATGTGGCATAGATTAGGAAATTGTCAACAACATGACAACTTTTTGCCGCGTTATTATGTGAATTTCTCCTTATTGATGGCCGTGGACATATTTTGAAATTTGAGAAACTCACAAGGTCTCTGAAAACTCGAGGGGTGGAGATGCACCCTTGCTTAGGGTAACGGCATAGGCATGATGGGATGCCTTGACGACCCATTTACCTCGCATAAACATGCGCGCATCCCCCCTGAGCCTCTGACATCTATTATTGATGGAATTGAAAAGGCTCAGAAATTGCAAGAATTGAAACGATATGACTAAAAAAAACCGAGTCTTCCGTACACACTTCCCCCTCTTCATATAAGCCTGAAGTGTCCTACAAGAACATGCCAACGTGGCCTGATCGAAAACCACAGAAAAATCAATGGGATTTTTAGACACCCCAATGCCGCAGGACATGTGCGAACAAAGGGTATGCACGAAAAGTTGATTTGCGAGGGTTGACTGCAAGTACTTTTTTAATACCATGATTTTTGAAAACTTGAGTGACATTTATTGCAAAATGCCATTTGCTAATCTCAAATGCATTGATAAATTTTGAGACATTTTAAAAAACAAATTATTACGACCACGATGGTTGCTATGAGACAGCGTGTGAATTTTTGACGCTATCAATACAACACAAAATCCTCTTAACCGTCCTCGTTGGGACATGTGATCAAGAAATTAGGACGGTTAATCCGGAGTTTATGAAAAAGTAAACACATTAGAAAAATGCACTTGGTAACATTTAATTTCTCATCTCATCGATTAGTAATTGGTATATCTATAAAACTAATCCGTATTTTTTTTAAAGAATTTGTTAAAAATGTGTCCAATTTCTTGTTGCTCAGCAAACTGCTTTAGTATCGATCTTAGTTTTTTTTGTGTCGTATGTACAAATATCAAAATTTTATGACTTACGCAAAAAATATGTAGAGGCAATTTTTATTTGTGCCGTTCTCAAATAGCCGGTTAAGAGGGAGTGTATTGTATTATGTTATCCCTGTTCTGGGATAGATAATCAGTTGTTCGAATATAAAATACGTTTGTAGAAGCGATGTTAGTGGATCTGGATATTTAAAGCAAAAACTTACAAATATTACATTGATATTTTCCATATATCCATTTTTTTGGAAAGTATTTGACAACTTTTTGCCATTCGCAAAATATTTATCTAAAATTAAATAACTTCAACTGAGCTCTCATTTGCCTTTACAAAAGTTTAGAAGCAATTTAATTTTGTTGAACCTTCCTGAAACAGCCGGTTAAGAGGGAGTGCATTGTATTATGTTACCAATAACGTTATCGGTATTTCAAAAGCTTGTTAAAAATGTTTATTGAACCAGGTTCTGGGCTAGATAGTAAGAGTTGTTCGCATATAAAGTCTGGATATTTTAAAAAAAAAAAAAAAAAATTACAAATAATACATTGACATTTTATATATACATCCATATTTTAGAAAGTATTTGAAAACTTTTGCCATTAGCAAAATGTTTTTCTAAAATGAAATGACTTCCAATAAGCTCGCATTTGCCTTTACATGCTATGCAAGATTTTCTTCAAAGCCTATTTCAATTTTGCAAGGAATAATGAAATCATTGATGTCTCAGCATGATTAGCTTTCCAGATCCCCAAAAAAAGATTTAAGAATATAGCGCAAATTTTAATTAGGATTGGGTAACGTGATTCTTTTCATTCACATTTCTATAGATCAATATCCAGTTTCGTTATTAAAGACATACGACGCAACGTTTGGTTTTGAAAATTTGCATTTCGGATTGACTGTTCTTAATATCCATGCCATCGATAAACACTGGATGTTATCGCGATTTTTATTTTCTGAATATATGAATCCATAATATAGTAATCTTCTGCCTACATCACCCAAGACAACCCACCATTATATTCGTTGCGCATGCCTTCGCCTTTCTCTTGACGGTTCATTTGAATTCGACTGTCAATCTTTGATACATCAGATGCAGAATTACTTAAGCGAAGCAGAAAAAAAAATACAATTTTACAGGAGACGGAATCTATGAGAATTTTTTTTTTCTCCCCTTAAAACAAAAAAAAAAGAAAAAGAGGAGCGTTATAAGATCTTCTCGTCCGCATCACTGCTTTCCAATCTAAATAAACAGGAAAGCTGGAAAATCTCGCGTGGAATGCTGAAAAAGGACCAGTTTGCCGCCATGATGGATTTCATTCTTCGTTCTGTAGCTTAACTATAGCCAAGATGGCAACCTTGGATCCGAAATGTTTTCTGCCAGAGTGTGACGATAAAACTCACTCCAAAAATCGCTTGTTACTTAAAATATATTTTAAAAACTATACCGATTTCTGAAACTGTTTTTTTATGGGGAACTATACAATTCAAAATACACCCATACCTCGTTTTACGGCCTAGATACATTCCGGAAAAGTAGGCCGTATAGCGAAAAGTCGTATAACGAATCAATTATTACCATAGGAACCCATGCAATTCAATTAGATCCATTCCAATTTTTTACAAAATATTATATATCTTTTTTAGTTCATAAAGCATTTTATTCTTTTTATTTTCTATGAAAGTTCTTATATGAAAATAAAAGTACAAACCAATGTAATAATAATAAAGGTTAATTAAAAAAATCATATGCACGTATGTATGTATAGTGTATACATATGTATAATGATAAACAACCAGTGGTGGCTCGTCCATAGGCACTGTGGAACTGCAGCACCCCAATCACTGGATATCATCCATAACATTTAATATAACGAGTCTTTTTTCTTTAATTCTTTCTAATTTCATTTATTCTTAATCTATTGTTTAATGTATTTAATTAACTCCTTAGTAATCCCCAGTTAATGAGAAAAGATTTTAAAAATTTTGTATGCAACTATACTTTTCACAGTTCCAGCAGCAAGGTATTTGACTGTTGTGCGCATGCGTTCATGACATCCCATGTGTTTTTTGGCCGCATAACGAAACATTGTTGGTCGTATATCGAAAATGTGCCATAATTAAAAAAGGCCGTTATAGCGAAAGGCCGTATAAAGAGTGGCCGTATATAGAGGTATGGGTGTAGTATAAAATGTGAAGACAATGTGCATTCATAAGTACAAATTAATCCACACATTAGACTCACTTTCCGAGCTCACTTTTCTCTGCTCAGATGTGCGCGGTATATTTGACATGCCAAAGAAATTTAGCAGACGATATTGTGCGCTGAGCTGCGCGCTCACTGAGCGCATAACTATAGTGCGCATCCACTAACTCACAAATCGTGCGCTAGCAGCCTATTTTACATAAAGTGAGTCTAGTGTGTGAGGGGCCTAAATGCGCAAGCGCACAAACACGTGAACAACATCTGCACATGCGCAAAACATGTGCCTCTTGAGCGCAGATTATTTTATGATAAAAGTAATTATCTTTAATTTCAAGAAAATCTCAATACATAAAAAACATATGGTGTGGCGAGAAAAGTTTTGAAGTTCTATTCTGTGAGATATATTAGCTGAAAAAGTTTGAAAAATCACTGGTTTATACTATAAACAAATGTGATTCAAACACAAGTTCAATTCGTATCCCTGTAAAATTCGTATTCTATATATACATATGTACAAAAATGTTTGAGTTTGAATTTTTACTTGCTTTTGATGGTAATTTTTATTGAAATTTGGTGATGCATTTCATTAATGATATATATTGCAACTATGAAGGAAAATACATACTAGGTATCAGGAATCGCATTGCGTTGTCAATGGACATTATGTAAATTCACTTTCGAGAAACACGTCACGTGACCCCTTATCTATACTTTCCTGCTTTACGCTGAACACGAATTTATTTAAATCATCCAGGAGTCAGAAAATTGGATTTTGACGTCAAGTATTATCAACCAAAATATGAATAACAATTAGCACAGACCTATTATTCTGCATACATATATTTAGTACATCAGTAGAGAACAGTTTATATTATGATTTCGAGTTGTTAGTCGGTGTATATA
The DNA here is from genome assembly GCA_034698625.1 of Julus scanicus. Classification (NCBI taxonomy): domain Eukaryota; kingdom Metazoa; phylum Arthropoda; class Diplopoda; order Julida; family Julidae; genus Julus; species Julus scanicus. The sequence continues at coordinate 11,270 of JAQGBW010005834.1, forward strand.
CAGTACTGCATGTACATTAGGCGCGTTTTGGAACACCTCCGGGGAAGTGATCGGTTTGTAGGTGGTTATCTCCCGGGAAGAATGGCTGTGAACGGTGTGGGCACCCTTCCCGGGACTTTCGACTGCATATCGTCTGCTGGAG